>JAPXFY010007432.1:7500-10779 GCA_030674185.1 Monoplex corrugatus | reverse complement strand
TCCTGATCAGCCTTATACGATGGAGATGATAGTAGCAGGATCTGGCAGTTTGAGAAACAAAGTTGTTCATGGAGAGGGTAGAGTCAATGCAGACACCAAGGTTTTTAGCTGAATCAGAAATTGGGACTGATGTGTTACATAATGGGAGAGAAAGAGGAGGCAGCTGAGAAAGTTTCTGACGGGTGCCAATGAGGATAGCTTCTGTTTTGTCGTCATTAAGCTGAAGTCTATTGTGTGTCATCCAGTTCTTAATGTCCGAGTAACACTCAGTGGTGCGAGTCAACAGGCGCTGTATATTATCAGGTGAGTCACTGTCTTGAAGTTGGGTGTCATCAGCATAGAAGTGGTGTTTTATGGAGTGGGAGTTGATGATGGTGGACAGGGGGGAGGTGTAAAGAGTGAACAGAACAGGGCCAAGGACAGATCCTTGTGGAACACCACAGGTCAGGTATGCAGGTTGAGAGTAAGTGCCATTGATGAGAACGGTTTGTTTTCTGTTGGATAGGTATGAAGTGAACCAAGACAGAGCAATATCAGAGATGCCAAAAGTATGATGAAGTCTAGAAAGGAGAATACCATGATCAATGGTATCAAAGGCTGCAGACAGATCAAGGAGTGTGAGGAGAGAGACTTTGCCAGTATCAGTTGCAAGGAGGAGATTGTTGAGAATGTGTAGTAGGGCAGTTTCAGTGCTATGGCACTGGCGGTAGGCTGACTGGAAAGGATTGAGGAGATTGTTGGCAGACAGGTGAGAGTTCAGCTGGTTGAGGACGACTTTTTCAAGGAGTTTTGACAAGAAAGAGAGATTAGAGATAGGCCGGTAATTTTTCAGTTCATTTGGATCTAAATTGTGTTTCTTGAGGAGAGGGTGAACAATAGCAGACTTGAAAGAATCAGGGACAGTTCCAGTTTGAAGAGAAGTGTTGATGATGTCAGTGATGAATGGGAGGAGAGTAGGGAGACAGTCGGCGTAGAGAGAACCTGGAAGAGGATCCAGTTCGCAGGTTTTGAACGACATGGATCTGATTGTGTTGAGAATTTCTTCTTGTGAGACTGGGTTAAAAGTAGTAAGAGGTGTGCCAGAGAAGGAAGGGTCAGGTGGGCATGGTTGACAGGGTGTCCTGTCAAGCCTGTCACGAAGAGTTTGTATTTTGGTGGTGAAATAGTTGGAGAATACAGATGGGAGTTCTTCATTTGTATGTTTTGTTGGGAGAGGTAAATCTTTTCGTGTGCCAAGGAGATGATTCATGGTTGTAAAGAGTTCTTTTGAAGAAGAGGCATTCAGGATTTTGGTTTGGAAATAGCTTGTTTTTGCTGATGCAATGAGGGTGGATACTTTTGTTTTAGAGGCTTGGAAAAGTTGCCTGTGTACAGTGAGTTTGGATTTGCGCCAGCGGCGCTCTGCTCTGCGGCGGGCACGTTTTGCACAGGCGATCTCATGAGTGAGCCAGGGGTAGGGGGGCGGTCAGGTAAAGGACGGGTTGTGGCTGGAGCATGAGTGTCCAGAAGATGGTGGAGAGTAGTATAGAATTCATCGGCAAGGTTATGTGACTTTTCAGAAAGGAGACGGGAGGCATCAGATGAAAATGTGGAGAGGTCGATAGATTTGAGATTGCGTCGAGTCACTGTGCGCATGGTACGGGAAGGAGGAGAAATGTCGAGAGAACAGAGAATTGCAGAGTGGTCAGATGGAAGGGCTGACGTTAGACGGGTAGAAAGAACTAAGCAGTTGTCAGTAGCGGAATTGTGGTGATCACGAGAAATGATCCAGTCAAGAATGTGACCTTTTTGATGGGTTGGTTCAGAAATGTGTTGAGTCATATTGTGATTGGACAGAGAGTTGATGATATGTCTTGTGTCATAACGGTGAGTGTTGTCATAGTGGACATTGATGTCACCTAGAATGATGAGATTTCCAGGTAAGAGACAGTAGTAATCAAGAAGTTGATCAAAGTCAGAGAGAAACATGGATGTGGTGAGCTTGTTGGCAGAGCTAGGTGGAGGTCGATAGACACAGGAGAAGGTGATGGGGTGAGGGGTGGATTGGAAGGATACTTCAACGTGCTCGAAAGAAGGATGGGAGAAAGGCAGAGACTGCGAGAAAGACAGGCGGGAATGGAGTGAGTCGTTGTAGAGGATGGCGATACCACCACCTCGGGATGAGCGATGGAAAGAAGCAAGCCTGTAACCACTCGGAGTGAGACTCACGTGTATAGGTTCATGACCAAGGGGGTTAAGCCATGTTTCGGTGATAAAAGCAATGTCAACATGTTCATCTGCGATAAAGTCAGCAATGACATCAGCTTTGCCATCAGTGCATGTTGACTGAGCGTTAAAAAGGCATATTTTCAGTTTATCACAATGCGGCGGCCGAGGTGGAGACGAAGGCAGCACCGACGGGACAGAAGACGAAGGAGACACCAGCGGGGCAGAAGACGAAGGCAGCAACGACGGGACAGAAGACGAAGGAGGCACCAGCGGGACAGAAGACAAAGGCAGCACCAGCGGGACAGAAGACGAGGGCAGCGCCGGCGGGACAGAAGACGAAAGCGGCACCGGCGGGACAGAAGGCGAAGGCGGCACCGGCGGGACAGAAGACGAAGGCGAAGACGGCAGAGGAGGAGACGAAGTTTGCAGCAGCAAGGTCGAGTGCAGGGGCAGTGGAGGAGACGAAGAAGCAGAAGAGTGGTGTCGGACTGGCACAGCAGGAGGCAGATTGTGCCAAAGTCGGTGGAGACGTCCACCACGACAGGATCGCGCAGTGCGGGGCTTAGGACACAGCCCCAGTGTTCGTATGCGCTGGTAGACGCCTCCACCGAGGTAGCACTTGCTGTGTTTAAAAAGTGTCAGTCCAATTTGTTTTATAAAAGAAGGGTCCATAATTGCGAGCCAGTCAGGAGAACAAGATACTTGCAGAGAACACAAAGGTTTGGGAAAGCTGTAGCGTTGGGCGAACACAGTAGGCTAAAATGTAAACACAGTTCACAGATAAAATGTCCGACTTGAGCGGCTGAATTAAAATGATGAAAAGAGGTGTAAAAACTTTGAAATCAGATTATCTGGTAAAATATTCAAAATTTAAAAAAATATTTACATCACCGTGTGTCGGGATTTAAAAGCAACAAACTGATACAAAATTCAATGCATAAAATCAAATAGAACCACGATAAAATCACTGTAAAACACCACACACACTTTTGCTGCCTGCTGGCGCGACATCTACTCACTATGGTGAGGGGGTGGATCAAAGAAGTTGGCTTCAAGTGATGGTGCTGGAGC
>JAPXFY010007432.1:0-5000 GCA_030674185.1 Monoplex corrugatus | reverse complement strand
ATTCTCTCACACAGACAGGACAAGGAACATGAAAACGGATGGCCAGAGCTATTTCACGAATCAATAACTGTGAAAGCCGCAAAACTTTAATTAACTGGGAAAGCAAGCAGAAGGGAGAAGGCCACAGAGAGCGGCACAGGGGGGCTGTGGGTCACATTACAGGGATAAGACAGCCTCGTCTACTTATAAGAAAATAGAGAGGGGGAGGGAGGGAGGGAGAGGGTGAGGGAGGGGGAGAGAGGGAAAGAGAGAGAAAGAAAGAGAAAGAGAGAGAGAGCTGGAGAAAGATAGAGAAAGAGAGAGGGGAGAGAGAGAGACAGAGGGAGGGAAGGAGGGAGGTAAAGAGAGAGAGAGAGACAGACAGACAGACAGACAGAGACAGAGACAGAGACAGAGAGAGGCAGACAGACAAACAGACGGAGAAGGAGGGGGAGAGAGAGTGAGAAAGGAGAGAGAGAGAGACAGACAGACAGACAGAGGGAGAGTGAAAGATAGAGAGAGGGAGAGAGAGGGAGAGACAGAGATAGAAGGAGAGAGGGAGAGAGAGAGAGAAAGGCAGAGACGGAAAGAGAGAGACAGAGACAGAGACAGACAGACAGACAGACAGACAGACAGACAGACAGAGGAAATATTAATAGAGAAAGAAATATAACAAATGTTTCACTGATTATAGCCTATAAAGTATCTGTAGAAATTGGAGTGTAGATCCGGCATAAAATAAATTCAAATGCAAAAACAGCGTGTGTAAAAGTGTTTACAAATGCTGAAAACGGAAGATTTTTAAGGCATTGGCTTTCCTTCTTCTTCTTCTTCGTCTTCATCGTCTATTATTTCCATTTCCACGCCCTTCTGGGTACTCTTAACCGTTGGTCAGCGCTCTTTTTCTGTCTCAGGACCAGCTGCGTGGAACAATCTTCCCCTATCGCTCCGGACCACATCTACTCTTTCCGCATTTAAGTCAGGTTTGAAAACTCACCTCTTTCCATGTCGATGAATTTCTGAGGCCTTTTTCGCCGTTTTTTAATGTTATTTTTCCATAGTTCATAATTTCAGCATTGTATGGACATTTATGCCTATTTTTGACTTAATTGATTGTTTTACAAATGTTCATCTTTGAGTGCGATCCTGCGTGTGATTGGTGAGTGAGCGCGCTTTGATTTGATTTACCAAGATTTAGCGCGATATAAATATTGTAATTATTATTATTATTATTATGTTGAACATATCGTTAACGTTACTCGGTAAATGTGTACCTGCTCAGTTTTTTGACTTTGCGAAGAATATTGTGATTAATCTAGGATAAAATGCAGTATGAAAGCAGTCACATAAGAACATAAGCTTTTGTTCATCATTCTCGAGAGACGACGGATCTGAATCAATTTTATATGACTGTTCAAACAACATCTCTTATGAACGTAGCTTAGAAGCCAGTACCCCCCGTGGGGATGCCGAGGCCTCTTTCAGTATAAATCGCATCCCCATCTTCTGGAAATTCTGTGCTAGAAATTTCCTCTTTTTTGTCACTCTCTTTGTTTCTGCCTTGCTCCTTTGCTTTCTGTCATTTCTTCCTATCATTTTCTGCCTCGCTGTTCCATTCACCTGTGTGTGTTCGATAAAATCTTACATACTTTCTGTTAGGATTGATAATTGGGTACATGTATTAAGTGCAGTTTTGGCTGTAGGGAAATGAAATATGCGGAAGCAATTTAAGGCAATTTAGACCCGTTTTTATGTATGATTTAGAGTCCTCAGTTATATCTAAATTTGTGTTCAGTATGTTTTTTTAAAATCCTCTGTGTGATAAATTGGACGGAGTGGTCAACGGCAGGGGCATCCTTTTAGATTATGTGTGCGAATGCATTGATATGTGTACATAACTTTCTTTTCCTTTTTTTGCTGTTTGTGTTTATTGAAACGACTATAGCCCTGGTATGGCTCTACGCAGTCAGCTGGGCTTTAAACAACAATAAGAATAAAACAGAAGCCAGTGCGTGACTCTCTTACATTTGGCACATGTAAAAGTTAGTGTGCCGCTTTGCATGTTTTGGACCTATTCTTCTCCACAGCGTTGTTGACCTCTGCATGTTATTCGGCATTTCCACGCCCTTCTGAAGCCATACATTTGTTACTGCTTCCTGCAGTCTGTTTCCAGGGGCCTTTGGCAGAAAGTAATGTGACTTTTTCCATCCTTTGGCACAAAAGCAATGTGACTTTTTCCATCCTTTGGCAGAAAGCAATGTGACATTCTCACATCCTTTGGCAGAAAGCAATGTGACATTCTCACATCCTTTGGCACAAAAGTAATGTGACATCCTCACATCCTTTGACACAAAAGTAATGTGACATTCTCACATCCTTTGACACAAAAGCAATGTGACATTCTCACATCCTTTGACACAAAAGTAATGTGACATTCTCACATCCTTTGACACAAAAGTAATGTGACTTTTTCCATCCTTTGGCACAAAAGTAATGTGACATTCTCACACCCTCTGGCACAAAAGTAATGTGACATTCTCACATCCTTTGACACAAAAGTAATGTGACATTCTCACACCCTTTGGCACAAAAGTAATGTGACATTCTCACATCCTTTGACACAAAAGTAATGTGACTTTTTCCATCCTTTGGCACAAAAGTAATGTGACATTCTCACATCCTTTGACACAAAAGTAATGTGACATTCTCACACCCTTTGGCACAAAAGTAATGTGACATTCTCACATCCTTTGACACAAAAGTAATGTGACTTTTTCCATCCTTTGGCACAAAAGTAATGTGACATTCTCACATCCTTTGGCACAAAAGTAATGTGACATTCTCACATCCTTTGACACAAAAGTAATGTGACATTCTCACATCCTTTGACACAAAAGTAATGTGACATTCTCACATACTTTGGCACAAAAGTAATGTGACATCCTCACATCCTTTGACACAAAAGCAATGTGACATTCTCACATCCTTTGACACAAAAGTAATGTGACATCCTCACATCCTTTGACACAAAAGTAATGTGACATTCTCACATCCTTTGACACAAAAGTAATGTGACATCCTCACATCCTTTGGCACAAAAGTAATGTGACATCCTCACATCCTTGGCACAAAAGTAATGTGACATTCTCACATCCTTTGGCACAAAAGTAATGTGACATCCTCACATCCTTTGGCAGAAAGCAATGTGACATTCTCACATCCTTTGGCACAAAAGTAATGTGACATCCTCCCATCCTTTGGCAGAAAGCAATGTGACATTCTCACATCCTTTGGCACAAAAGTAATGTGACATTCTCCCATCCTTTGGCACAAAAGCAATGTGACATTCTCACATCCTTTCACACAAAAGTAATTGACATCCTCACATCCTTTGGAAACAAAAGTAATGTGACATTCTCACATCCTTTGGCACAAAAGTAATGTGACTTTTTCCATCCTTTGGCACAAAAGTAATGTCACATCCTCCCATCCTTTGACACAAAAGTAATGTGACTTTTTCCATCCTTTGACACAAAAGTAATGTGACATCCTCCCATCCTTTGACACAAAAGTAATGTGACATCCTCACATCCTTTGGCACAAAAGTAATGTGACATCCTCACATCCTTTGGCACAAAAGTAATGTGACTTTTTCCATCCTTTGGCACAAAAGTAATGTGACATCCTCCCATCCTTTGACACAAAAGTAATGTGACATCCTCACATCCTTTGACACTAAATTACCTAAAATTGTTTACGCATATCTCATATCCATAGAGCCAAAATACACTTAATACATGTACCCCATTATCACCCCTAAAAGACAATACTTAAGACTTTACCGAACACTTACAGGTGAATGGACCAGCAAGGCAGAAAATGATAGGAAGAAATGACAGAAAGCAAAAGAACAAGGCAGAAACAGAGTGTGACAGAAAGGAGGACATTTCTAGCACAGAATTTCCAGAAGGTGGGGGATACTGTTTATACTGAAAAAGCCCCCGGCACTCCCAAGGAAAGAAAACAGGAGATAAGACACCCTCAAAGAAATTAAAAGTGTAACCGGCCGTGGCGATTAGTTCCTTTATTCTGGGTACTAACACCGGAACGAACAGCGTGTCAATGGCTTTGGTTACTGTTGAAACTAATGTTTAAAACAACAGTTGATTTATATGCATCTGTTAACTGAACTTTATAGAACAGTTTTGTATTTTGGTCTCTGAAGCCTGGCGTGATAATGCTTTTCTCCATCACTCTGTTTCTGTTGTTTGCCACCTTAAAAAAAACCGCCAGCGTTTAGAAACGTTGGATAATGAACAAAACCGTTTCCTAGTATCAAAGTCGACCGAAAAATCAACAACAAGACAACTTGTTTTCGGCAGCATTGGCAAACATCCAGAAATGCAGACGGAATTGAATCGTGGTTATTTTGCAAGAAAGAAGTGCTCAGTTTTGGATTATACATATTATAATCTCTTTGGCGTTTGTTGATAAATCTTTCTGAGCAATGTGAACACACATCCTTGCGCTCTCTCTCTCTCTCTCTCTTACTTCTCTCTCTCTCTCTCCCTCTCTCTCTCTCTCCCTCTCTCTTTTTCTTACTTCTCTCTCTCTCTCCTCTCTCTCTCTCTCTCTCTCTCTCTCTCTCTCTCTCTCTCATTCTCTCTCTGTTTTTCAAGTACATGTATACGATAACCAAGAACGACTAGGTATTGTATTTTGTGTTTGTATAATGTTTATAACGTATTCACACCCCATCAAATGGAGCTATGGCCTTACTGAATAAATTTCTGATTCTGATTTCGATTCTGATTTTCTCTCTCTCTCTCTCTCTCTCTCTCTCTCTCTCTCTCTCTCTCTCTCTCTCTCTCTTTCTCCTCTCTCTCTCATTCTCCCTCTCCCCTCTCTCTATCATTCTCTCTCTCTTCCCTCTCTCTCTCCTCTCTCATTCGCGCTCTCTTTCTCTTCCCCCCTGTCTCTCATTCTCTCCCCCCTCTCTCTCTATCCCTTTCTATTCCTTT
>JAPXFY010000743.1:45000-48322 GCA_030674185.1 Monoplex corrugatus | reverse complement strand
CTGATGATGATGTGATGATGATGACGAACGGACAGACGAGACGATGAGACGACGACGACGACGATGAGATGAGATGGAGATGAGTGATGTGATGATGATGAATGATAAAGATGTTTGGGGTGGTGGTTTGGTGGGGTTGGTGGTTGGTTGTGGTGGGGGATCGTGATGGTGATGATGATAGATAAAGATAAAGTTAAAATTTGATGATGGGATGATGATGATGATGTGATGATGATGATGATGAGATGATGATGAGATGATAATAGATTGTTATGGGACTTAAAAACATGATACAGTGGGAGAGGAAAGTTGAATCTTAGTTTTGAAAGGGTTTGTGTCTTTTTGAAACTCACTGCTGTTACAAATAAAATGTTATTTGAATGCTCATTAAAGAACATTTCATACATTTTAGTTAGGTCTTCATATAAAATACACCGGTGTGAAAAACCCACCATTCAGATTCAGAAATGTAGACAAAGGACATTTCAAGCCAATGACATTGTTAAAACTCTTTGTAACTTATAAGATTTATCAACTTACAAACTTTTTTATCTGATGAAACTTCTCTGAGATTTGTTTTTCTTTAATCGAATTTGTCGTGTTGAGCAAGATGATCAAAAGAATCAGAGGACAACATCCTCTTGGAGGCTGCAAACGACAGAACTAATCATGTGAGACGTCTGTTGTCTGTGAATTTGGGAGGAAAAACATGGAAGCTGACGACAGGACATTCTTGGCTAAGAACTTGTGCACGTTGTAATGTATGCTACAGCGATTTGCTTTCTCCTCTCTAGAGAAGGCTATAACACTTGTCAGTGACTTGTGATTCTGTTTACCAAGGACTTTTTGTCTCCTCTCTCTCTCTCTCTCTCTCTCTCTCTCTCTCTCTCTCTCTCTCTCTCTCTCTCTGTGTCTCTGTCTCTGTCTCTGTCTGTCTGTCTCTCTGTCTCCGTCTCTGTCTGTCTCTCTGTCTCCGTCTCTGTCTGTCTTCTCTGTGTCTCTCTCTCCCTCTCTCTCTATGTCTATCTATCTATCTATCTATCTATCTACCTATCTATCTACCTATCTATCTATCTATCTATCTACCTATCTATATATCTATCTATCTATTCATCTATCTATCTCTATCTCTTTCCCTCACTGTTTCTCTTTCTGTCTCTGTCTGTCTATCTGTCTGTCTGTCTGTCTGTTTCTTTGTCTCTGTCTGTCTGTCTGTCTGTATGTATGTCTCTCTCTCTCTCTCTCTCTCTCTCTCTCTCTCTCTCTCTCTCTCTTTCTCTCTCTCTCTCAGTTATTTTCATGCAGTGTTCTCCATGAATACATCCAACCCATCATTCATATTTAACACATCAGCGTATTTAAGCAAATGATTGTAAAACAATCCTCAGGAAATCACATGATCTTTAAATTTCCGCTTTAAATTGGTTTCCATGCGCCTATCACCTGTGTGTATGTTGGTATTGAAAGGCCAATGTTTACGTTTGAACATGCAGATCAGAAATGTAGTATGGTTCAGTAGCCACATTGAAATCATTCAGAAAGACGGTAAGGTCTGTTTCTTCGAAGCGTTTTCTTCCAAGTAGCGTTTGGGATATTTTTTTTTTTTCTTCAGTGAATTTATCCTGTTTATCAAAAGATCAAAGAAAGCTAAGACCGGTTCTTAGTGCAGGCTGAAGGTGGAAGAACTAATCAATTGGCACATTTGACCTCTCTAATGTCGGCAAAGACGATGCAACTTAGACACACTATGCTCTTAGATCAGGTTTCTGTTGATTTGCGATACGTTATACAATATGTTGCAGTTGTGTAAAACGTCGTCTTTATTTACATTTTAATCTGCTGTATTTCTTAGCTCTGTTTGTATTTGTGTCTGTCGCTATTTACATCTGTCTGTGTTTTTGTCTGTTGCTATTTACATCTGTCTGTCTGTATTTGTGTCTGTTGCTGTTTACATCTGTCTGTCTGTATTTGTGTCTGTTGCTATTTACATCTGTCTGTTTGTATTTGTGTCTGTTGCTATTTACATCTGTCTGTCTGTATTTGTGTCTGTTGCTGTTTACATCTGTCTGTCTGTATTTGTGTCTGTTGCTATTTACATCTGTCTGTTTGTATTTGTGTCTGTTGCTATTTACATCTGTCTGTTTGTATTTGTGTCTGTTGCTATTTACATCTGTCTGTTTGTATTTGTGTCTGTTGCTATTTACATCTGTCTGTTTGTATTTGTGTCTGTTGCTATTTACATCTGTCTGTCTGTATTTGTGTCTGTCACTATTTACATCTGTCTGTGTTTGTGTCTGTCGCTATTTACATCTGTCTGTTTGTATTTTGTCTGTCGTTATTTATAGCTGTCTATCTGTATTTGTGTCTGTCTCATTGGTTTTCTTTTTCTTCTTTTTGTGTCACTCTGTTTCTATTTATATGTCTGTATTTTTTCTGTATAGCTAATTGTTTTTGAAGTTTTAAGTTGAAACCTAAATGAGTACTCAGTGTAAGAAGACAAAGTTTATGTAGAATTTCATGAAGGTAGTTTCCAGAGAAAGGGGTCGCGGGTATCTGAGCTGCACATATAATGTTGGGTCACATTTTTGGGGCACAGGTCACGCTTATGATGTATGCTACAAATGGTGTGAAACAAAGAATGAAAAAAAAAAATACATACCTGCTGATCGTGGGTTAGGGTACGGGAGGGTAGATATCCCTCTGTTCCTGAAAAGTGTATTCAGACAACGAACAACACGATGTTTTGGGGTGTGGGTTTTTTTTCAGATCATACAGTAGTAAAAGCCCCAGCGTGCTCTGTTGAGATCCTGTTCGCGTATGTTTCAGTTTTTGACTAAAACGAATAATAAAAAAATCCATTGTCAGAAAAAAATGAATGTCATACAATTCTATAGAAGGCATAGTTTGTATACACTCTCTGTGCAGAACAAAGCAAAAGGAAGGAACGCAGTTTGGTTTTTTTTGTTTTTTTTTGGGGGGTGGCGGTGTGTGTTTTTGTTTGTTTTTGTTTTTGTTTTTGTATTTTTTAGGAATAAGTCACATTTTTTCCTGCTGTACAAACTATAAGTAAAACAGCCGCCTGTGAGTATTTATGCAGTAATGTTCCTAGATCAAAAGCGCCTTTCATAAATCTCACCACCCCCGGGTGTGATCCAACAGATGTGTTCTGAATGTTTTGCATGAATGTATATAATAGCACTTGTGGCAGTATTGATTGTGATGTGTCAAAAAAGTAAGTGCCGTTTATACAGGGACTCCAAATTGACCTTTTCTTGTTCTACACAAAACACGTACCCCTCGTGGAGGTAGGTGGCATAGAGTT
>JAPXFY010000743.1:40000-42500 GCA_030674185.1 Monoplex corrugatus | reverse complement strand
TAATATTTGAGATAAACTGTTTTTTTTTAATTCATTGTTTGATAACAAATAATACTCACGTTACTTTTTGTTGGATTCCATCACACTGTGGTATCATGTATAATGATCGAGTCGACAGAATCGCTAAAAATGCAGCAATGAATAGGGCTGGCAGTACTGAAATTGATTTATGACTTCTGAACATGAAATGAATGCTATATTAGGAAACAAAGTCAAAGCGCAATGTCATTATCGCCCCTTCATCGTAAATTACCAGGGTTTTACAAGACTAGAAATAACTTTAGCTTACAGATTTTATCTGAACTCACTTTGGACTAAGTTCAGTAAAACCATCAAATGTATCTGTAGTGAGTCTATCACAGTTAAACACCTGTGTTGTCAGGGAATGCGACCATATTTCCCTGCGTCATTTTCAAAATTAAAACAAACACATTGATTTCACTTTGTATTTACACTTTGCTAGGCATTTACTGCACAGTGCAGTCCCGTACGTCGTTTTCATTGATTAAGACCTATTGTTTTATACCTGTAACTCCCACCTACCTCAGTTTGTTTGCTTGTTAGTGGTTCTATCATTACTCCTTGATTGTTCATCATCGTCATCAGGTGCCCTGCCGTATAGCGTTGGCGATCGTGGACTTCCATCTGTCTCTATCTCTCGTTGCCCCTAGCATCTCCCCCACCCTCCTCATCCCCAGCCACTCTGCAAGTCCGTCCAGCATTTTCTCCCTGGGTCTACCCGGTGCTCTCTTTCCCTCCAGCTTTCCTGTTGTGACCAGGTGCTCCAAATCCTCATAAAATGGTCTATAAATGTTGCCTGTCTTTTCCTAATCTTCCTTATGAGTGATCTACTTGTCGTCTGCCTCCATCAAGACTGTCTCGTTTGTTTTCTTTGCTGTCCATGGAACTCTCAACATTCTTAGAAACCTTATCTCGGCTGCCTCAATCTTGTTCTGGCTTTGTTTGTTGACTGTCCACGCCTCGCATCCTTCATAATGTCTCGCATTGACTATTGCAATTTACTCCTGTCCAGTCTTCCTGCCTCCACCACTCACATCCTACAGTGCATTCAAAACAATGCTGCACGCCTTGTACTCAAAAAGAAAAAAGCTGACCACATATCTCCTCTCCTGGCACAACTTCACTGGCTCCCTGTATCAAAGCGCATTCAGTACAAACTAGACACCATGTGCTACAAAAGCCTCAATAACGCAGCCCCCGATTACTGTCAAGCCTACTTGAGATCTATGTTCCCTCACGTACCCTCCGCTCTGGCTTCGATCCTCTGACTTTTCGCTTTCCACGCACTAAGCTCAATACCTATGGTCCACGGGCCTTCTCTTTTTCTGGTCCGGTCTCCTGGAACAAACTTCCTCTCTCAGTCCGTCAGCAACCTACTTTTGTCTCTTTCAAGTCCGCTCTAAAAAATCACCTTTTCTCCTCTGCATAAAATCCTGACCTCACTCAATCCCCTCTGCAGCCTGTCTCCACTAGGAGAGGAATCACATTGCAATATATAATTGTATATAATATGCTCTCTATAATTTTCCATTGCTTTTATTCTTTCTCCCCATTTGTAGCTGTGTGCGTGTGTGTGTGTGTGTGTGCGTGCGCGCGCGTGTGTGTGTGTATGTGTGTGCGTGAGTGCGTGTGTGTGCGTGAGTGCGTGCATGTGTGTGCGTGCGTGCGTGTGCGTGCGTGCGTGTGTGTGTGTGTGTTTTCAGCGCTTAGATTTGATTTTATCAAGATTTTGCGCTATATAAATATTGTAATTATTATTATTATTATTATTATAACAGTATCGGTTCTATATAACATTCAAGAACTCTCTTCCTGATGTTAATTGACAGGCATTTGTTGGTAAGAATGCTTGTCATCTTCTTGACTGTTACAACGCTTTTATTCGTAAGATTATCCTCTTCTGCTCCTCTGCCCCACCAGATAATCACATATGGTTTGTCATAACCCAGTACAGGACACGCTCGTTGCGTGCGCGTGCGTATACGAGCACACGCACACACACACACACACACACACACACACACACACACACACACACACACCACGCACGCACGCACCACACACGCACACACGCACACACACAGCACACACACACACACACACACACACACACACACACACACACACACACACACACACACACACACACACGCACGCACACGTGCGTGCGCTTACATACACACATACAACCCTAAGCAATCTGTTAAAGCCTGATCGTTCTAATGTTCTGATTGATTTTCTCTCGTCCGAAAAAAAAAATCGTTAATGTTAATTAATATGTAAAACTGTCTTCATGATTTCGTAGATTCTTCCACCCCATAGACACCTCTCTATCTTATCATGTCTATTCATTCTTTTTTTTTTTTTCCCCGTCTAAAAGCACATATGTGAATAGATATAAAAAGAAATAACGAACGAACACACACATACACACACACACACACACACACACACACACACACATACACACACACACACA
>JAPXFY010000743.1:32500-35000 GCA_030674185.1 Monoplex corrugatus | reverse complement strand
CTATCTATCTATATATCTATCTATATATCTATATATCTATATATCTATTATATATCTATCTATCTATCTATCTATCTATCTATCTATCTATCTATCTATCTATCTATCTATCTATCTATCTATATATCTATCTATCTATTTATCTATCTATCTATCTATCTATCTATCTATCTATCTATCTATCTATCTATCTATGTATCTATCTATCTATATATCTATGTATGTATCTATCTATCTATATATCTATGTATGTATCTATCTATCTATATATCTATATATCTATCAATCTATATATCTATCTATCTATATATCTATCTATCTATCTATCTATATATATATATCTATCTATCTATCAATCTATATATCTATCTATCTATCTATCTATCTATCTATCTATCTATCTCTTTCTGTATTTCTTTCTCCCTCAGTCGGCGTCTCTTTGTATCTTTCTGTGTCTCCATTGCTTTCTCTCTGTCTCTATCTCTCTCTTTTTATGTTTCTCTCTTTCTCTCTCTCACTCTCTTCTCTCTCTCTGTCTCTTCCTCTCTCTCTCTCTGTCTGTCTCTTTCTCTGTCTGCCTCTCTCTCTTTCTCTCTGTCTCTATCTCTTTCTCTTTTTCTCTCTCTCTATCTCTCTCTCCTCTGTGTCTGTCTGTCTGTCTGCATCTCTCTCTCTCTCTCTCTCTCTCTCTCTCTCTCTCTCTCTCTGTGTATCTCTCTCTGTATCTCTACCTTTCTTTCTCTGTTTCTTTTTGAAGACGATTTATTGATATGATTCAGATAGGACATCCCTCTCCGTCATTTTTTTGGGTTTTTTGATTCAACACGGTTTATGTTTTCGTTTGTTGTTTGTTTTGGGAACATGTATCAATGAGTCATTTTTGTTTTGGTTGTTGTTTGTTGTTCTTCTTCTTCTTCTTCTTCTTCTTCTTCTTCTTCTTGTTTCTGTTCCCTTTCCTTGTGTCTACCGATTCATAATTGTCAATATTTGAATTTGTTCTGTCTGGTCCGTCTTTCTTTCTTCTCCTTGTCCTTCGCAGCCCATTGCTCTGTTGATATTATTGCTCTTTACATCTCTGTCAGTTTGGCCTCCTTGTCTCTATTTCCATCCATCACTTGGGCCATATTCTTTGTCTCTGTCTCTATCTGTCTCTGTATCTGTCTGTCTCTGTATCTCTGTCTGTTTGTCTTTCACCTCTCTCTCTCTCCTCTCTCTTATTATCTCTCTGTCTTTTATCTCTCTCTGTTCTGTCTGTCTCTCTATCTTTCTGTCTGTCTCTCCAATCTTTGTCTGTTCTGTCTGTCCGTCTGTCTGTCTGTCTGTCTCTATCTCTTATCTATCTATCTACTATCTTGTCTTCTATCTATCTATCTATCTATCTATCTATCTATCTATACTATCTATCTATATCTATCTATATCTATCTATTGTATTTCTTTCTCTCTCAGTCGTGTCTATCTCTATCTTTCTGTGTCTCCATCTCTTTCTCTCTGTCTCTATCTTCTCTGTTTTTATGTTCTCTATCTTCTCTGTCTCTCTTTTCTCTCTGTCTCTGTCTCTCTCTTCTGTCTCGCTCTCTCTCTCTGTTCTCTTCCTCTCTCTGTGTCTCTATCTCTGTCTGTCTCTATCTCTTTCTCTCTGTCTCTGTCTCTTTCTCTTTTTCTCTTTTCTATCTCTCTCTCCCTCCCTCTCTGTCTCTCCTCTCTTTCTCTCCCTCCCCTCTCTCTGTATCTCTCTCTCTCTCCTCTCTCCGTCTCTCTCCTCTCTCTCTCTCTCTCTTTTTGAAAATGATCGATCAATATGATTCAGATATGTCATCCCTCTTTGTGATTTTTTTTTAATTCAACACAATTTATGTTTTTGTTTGTTGTTTGTTTTGAGGAATATGTATCAATGAGTCATTTGTGTTTTGTTGTTGTTGTTCTTCTTCTTCTTCTTCTTGTTTCTGTTCCCTTTCCTTGTGTCTACCGATTCATAATTGTCAATATTTGAATTTGTTCTGTCTGGTCCGTCTTTCTTTCTTCTCCTTGTCCTTCCCAACCCATTGCTCTGTTGATATTATTGCTCTTTACATCTCTGTCAATTTGGCCTCCTTATCTCTGTTTCCATCCATCACTTGGGCCATATGTCTTTGTCTCTGTCTCTATCTGTCTCTGTATCTGTCTGCCTGTCTTTCTCCCTCTCTCTCTCTCTCTTTCTGATTCTCTTCGTCTGTCTTCTCTGTCCGTGTCTCTGTCTGTCTCTGTATCTGTCTGCCTGTCTTTCACCCTCTCTCTCTCTCCCTCTTTCTGATTCTCTCTGTCTCTCTCTGTCTTTTATCTCTCTCTCTCTCTGTTTTTCTGTCTCTGTCTCTCTATCTTGTCTGTATCTCTGTCTTGTCTGTCATCTGTCTGTCTGTCTGTCTGTCTCTCTCTTCTCTTCTTCTCTCTCTCATCTTCTATCATCTATCTTCTATCTCTTCTCTATCTCTCTATCATATATTCTATCATCTACATCTATC
>JAPXFY010000743.1:22500-27500 GCA_030674185.1 Monoplex corrugatus | reverse complement strand
CTGTATTTGTGTCTGTTGCTATTTACATCTGTCTGTCTGTATTTGTGTCTGTTGCTATTTACATATGTCTGTCTGTATTTGTGTCTGTTGCTATTTACATATGTCTGTCTGTATTTGTGTCTGTTGCTATTTACATCTGTCTGTCTGTATTTGTGTCTGTTGCTGTTTACATCTGTCTGTCTGTATTTGTGTCTGTTGCTATTTACATCTGTCTGTCTGTATTTGTGTCTGTCGCTACTCACATCTGTCTGTCTGTCTGTATTTGTGTATGTCGTTATTTACATCTATCTTTCTGTATTTGTGTCTGTCGCTATTTACATCTGTCTGTGTTTTTGTCTGTTGCTATTTACATCTGTCTGTCTGTATTTGTGTATGTCGTTATTTACATCTATCTTTCTGTATTTGTGTCTGTCGCTATTTACATCTGTCTGTGTTTGTGTCTGTTGCTGTTTACATCTGTCTGTGTTTTTGTCTGTTGCTGTTTACATCTGTCTGTCTGTATTTGTGTCTGTTGCTGTTTACATCTGTCTGTCTGTATTTGTGTCTGTCGCTACTCACATCTGTCTGTCTGTCTGTATTTGTGTATGTCGTTATTTACATCTATCTTTCTGTATTTGTGTCTGTCGCTATTTACATCTGTCTTGTTTTTGTCTGTTGCTATTTACATCTGTCTGTCTGTATTTGTGTCTGTTGCTATTTACATCTGTCTGTCTGTATTTGTGTCTGTTGCTATTTACATCTGTCTGTCTGTATTTGTGTCTGTTGCTATTTACATCTGTCTGTCTGTATTTGTGTCTGTTGCTATTTACATCTGTCTGTCTGTATTTGTGTCTGTTGCTATTTATAGCTGTCTATCTGTATTTGTGTCTGTCGTTACTCACATCTGTCTGTCTGTCTGTATTTGTGTCTGTTGCTATTTACATCTGTCTGTCTGTATTTGTGTCTGTTGCTATTTACATCTGTCTGTCTGTATTTGTGTCTGTCGTTACTCACATCTGTCTGTCTGTCTGTATTTGTGTCTGTCGTTATTTACATCTGTCTGTCTGTATTTGTGTCTGTTGCTATTTACATCTGTCTGTCTGTATTTGTGTCTGTCGCTACTCACATCTGTCTGTCTGTCTGTATTTTTGTCTGTTGCTACTCACATCTGTCTGTCTGTCTGTATTTGTGTCTGTCGCTACTCACATCTGTCTGTCTGTCTGTATTTGTGTCTGTTTCATTGGTTTTCTTTTTCTTCTTTTGTGTCACTCTGTTGCTGTTTATATGTCTGTATGTTTGTTTTTGTTGTTGTTGTTTTTTGTATAGCTCATTGTTTTTGAAGTTTTAATTTGAAACCTAAATGAGTACTCAGTGTAAGAAGACAAAGTTTATGTATAATTTCATGAAGGTAGTTTCTAGAGAAAGGGGGTCGCGGGTATCTGAGCTGCACATATAATGTTGGGTCACATTTTTCGCGCACAGATCACGCTAATGATGTATGTTTCAAAAGAATGAGAAAAATACATACCTGTTGATTATGGGTAGGGTACGGGAGGGTAGATATCCCTCTGTTCCTGAAAAGTGTATTCAGACAACGAACAACACGATCTTTTTTGTTGTTGTTGGGTTTTTTTTTCCACATCGTACAGTAGTAAAAGCCCCAGCGTGCTCTGTTGAGATCCTGTTCGCGTATGTTTCAGTTTTTGACTAAAACAAATAATACAAAATCCATTGTCAGAAAAAAAAATGAATGTCATACAATTCTATAGAAGGTATAGTTTGTATGCACTCTCTGTGCAGAACAAAGCAAAAGCAAGGAACGCATGTGTTGTTGTTTTTTTGTTGTTTTTTGCTGTTGTTGTTGTTTTGTTGGGTTTTTTTTGGGGGGGGTGTTTGTTTGTTTGTTTGTTGGTTGGTTTTTTGTTGTTGTATTTTTTAGGAATAAGTCACATTTTTTCCTGCTGTACAAACTATAAGTAAAACAGCCGCCTGTGAGTATTTATGCAATGATGTTCCTAGATCAAAAGCGCCTTTCATAAATCTCACCACCCCCGGGTGTGGTCCAACAGATGTGTTCTGAATGTTTTGCATGAATGTATATAATAGCACTTCTGGCAGTATTGATTGTGATGTGTCCAAAATGTAAGTGCCGTTTATATAGGGACTCGAAATTGACCTTTTCTTGTTCTACACAAAACACGTACCCCTCGTTGAGGTAGGTGGCATAGAGTTTGTTGAAGATTCCCACGGTAAACACATGACGTTGCGCGTGTCTTGATCAAAACAGTTTGCTTCTATGGCCTGCTGGAAATGCAAACTGCCAGAAGCTGTAGCTTTCCATGCAGGGGGTTTGCAGCTGCTACACACTGGAATTGTACGATGTTATTCTTCAGTGGTAGAAGTAGGGGATGCCTGATCACCAGCTTGATGATCTGAGAAAAAACATGCTACTGTGGGCCGATGTGGTGCGATGAACCACCCTTTGGCCATGTCGGTCTCCAGCTTCCTTATTGTCTGTTGGAGGAGGCTGAAAGGAAGAAAACCATACACAATCCATTTTATTCAGTTTATAGGGAAAGCAACAGGCAACATTTACAGGCCATTTTATGAGGAAAGGGATTTGGAGCACCTGGTCACAACGGGAAAGCTGGAGGGAAGGAGAGCTCCAGGTAGACCCAGGGAGAAAATACTAGACCGACTTGCAGAGTGGCTGAAGACAAAGAGGGTGGAGGAGATGCTTGAGGCAACAATAGATAGAGACAGATGGAAGTCCATGATCGTCAACGCCATGCGGCAGGGCACCTAATGATGATGATGACGGAAAGCATTTATAGCCCAGGATTCTGGATCTGGTCTCCATCATATAAATGGTTTGATATGGTAACTGGGCCTGAATGCAAAAAAAATCGATCGAGATAGTGTAATCTTATAGCAAACAAGAGTTGGACTTGACGAAAAATGTTGAGAGTTCCATGAACAGCAAAGAAAACAAACGAGACATTCTTGCTCGAGGCAGACACAAGATCATTTATAAGGAAGATTGGGAAAAGACAGGCAACATGTACAGGCCATTTTTATGAGGAAAGGGGAATTAGAGCACCTGGTCACAACAAGGAAGCTGGAGGGAAACAGAGCACCAGGTAGACCAAGGGAGAAAATATTGGACGGACTTGCAGGGTGGCTGAGGACAGAATGGGTAAAAGATGTGCTTGCGGCAACATGGGATAGATACTTATGGAGGGCCATGATTGCCAGCGCCATGCTGCAGGGCACATGATGATGACGATGTAAAGAAAGCTGTATATAGTTGAAAATGACGTACATTCCCGTACAAAGTAAATGTGGAAGTTAGTGAACAATTTAGAACATTTCAGGACAACACAGAATGAAGACGTGAACACTTGTATTTGAAAGTTTTAAAAAAATCATGCCTGTTTAAAAAAAAGAGTTGTTTGCAGTCAGGTTTAGTTACCAAATTAAATCATATACATCATGGAGATCAGATTAGCCCCCCCCCCCCTCCTGCCTCATATGTTGTCAATGTATGTCACAGCTGTGTTGTTATCACATCCTCTTTAACCAGTAATTCCTCTGCATGTATATGCAGATCTTTCTCTGTGAGGTTTCATCTACCACCAGTCATTTTTAATCCCCACACTGCTCCCCAACCTTGAGGCGGAGGTATCAGTTGTCAGTTCTGTGTCTGGATCTGACGTTTCAAGGGCATGTTGTTTTTTTTTTTTTTTTTTTTTTTTTTTTTTTATTGACCAACATTTTTGTATTCATCAGTCTTATTCCTTCTCCACATCTTCTGACAGACGTGTTAAGGTCTCAAATTTCCCACCAGATTTCTTTAGTCTGTGCTCTCTCTCTCTCTCTCTCTCTCTCTCTCTCTCTCTCTCTCTCTCTCTCTCTCTCTCTCTCTCTCTCTCTCTCTGTAATACAAAGGTTCCCACAAGACTCTCCTGGAAACGTGGCAATAGTCTGACCAATTAGTTGTGCCTATTGTGAATTGTAAACTTTATTTTCCTGTTTTCTAAACCCAACGAAATCTTTGTATTTTCATGACCTTGTCTCGAGACAGAGTGACAATCATGCTCTTAGAGTTTAACACAAAACCGAGATATGTCAGTTCTTCACTGAGCTGAAATACACCATGAACCATAAAATCCACATTTTTAGAATGTTTGAATTATATATTTTGCGTTATTTTGGCACTTTTCTGCAGTCTGACCCTGTAGGTAATAGTCATCTATTTCGTGACCACTATATTCCTGTAATCAATTTTCTTTTTTTTAATTTTTTTTTATTGACGTTCTGTGCATTTGTCTATTCATTGACTTATTCATCTATCTATCTATCTATCTATCTATCTATCTATATATCTATCTAATCTATCTATCTATCTATCTTATCTATCTATTCATTTATTTATTTGTTTGTTTGTTTATTTATTTATCTATTCATTTATTATTTATTTATTTAGTTATGTATTTATTTATTCATTATTTATTTGTTATTTATTATTTATTTGTTTATTTATATTGTTTATATATCTATTTATTTATTTATTTATTTATTTATTTATTTTTGTTCCGCGGTCCATTGACATCTACTGTACACGTTTCATTGTGAAACCCAGCATGTCCGAGATGTTGGTACCAGGCCCTGTACTTCGGTAAAACTGATCTTGACACGCGTCTGAAAAGTTCTGAAACGATCAAGTATTGATGTCATGAGAGTATTGTGCATATTTTGATTTTTTTAATTGTTGTTATATCTGGATTGGTCTAAATGTATTCCACATATTGACATTTGGCGCGACCAGCACTTTGCAATTAAATGGCTACTCTGTGGATGCAGTTTTAAGTTAGCTTTTTGGCTGACATTTTCCGTTTGCTATTATTTCGCAATTTTTGCCATGAGATCCCACATCTTCATGTTGTTCATAATCCTGATTACATGTTTGTTTGTTTGTTTGTTTTCAGAATACTTTCATGAGTTCTGGGTTTTGCATGTCC
>JAPXFY010000743.1:10000-15000 GCA_030674185.1 Monoplex corrugatus | reverse complement strand
AGAAACATGGTTGACCTATTCTTCAGCCATGTGTTATCCTTACTAGTACATTTGATTACCTTCAATTTAACGCCTGGGAGTTCCTGGAGAGGATACCTATTTACAGGACTGTCACCCAGACTTCATGTGGTCAATGTGAAGTAAAGCTCTACCACTTTCAACGTGTGAGTTTGTCTAGCAAAGTGAAGTGCTGGAAAAGAGTAGGTCAGGCGTGAGTGTGTAGTGTGAGGAGAGTAGGGAAGCTTGTAATCTACAGGAAGGAAGCTGAGTGGGCATAGAGATGATGGGGAGCAGGAACCTGTGGACTGTGTAAGGTAATGGAGGAGACAGGCAGAATCAGACAAACCTGTCTGGGCGTAATGGACTTTGGTAGAGAAAGGATCACTTCAGATTAGTGTTGCTTTTCTCGTCCATTTCTTGTTATGTATCTCAAGAGTAAAAAAAAGCCCTGAGAGAGAGAGAGAGAGAGAGAGAGAGAGAGGAGAGAGAGGAGAGAGAGGAGAGAGAGAGAGAGAAAAGATATAGGAGAGAGAGAGACAGACAGACAGACAGACAGAGAGTCAGAGACAGAGACAGAAACAGACAGAAAGACAGACAGACAGAGAGACAGACAGATAGACAGACAGACAGATTGACAGATCAAGAGAGAGCAAGAGAAAGAGAGGAGAGAGAGAGAGAGAGCCAGACAGACAGACATACAAACAGAAACAGAGACAGAGACAGAAAGAGAGAGGGAGAGAGCAGACATACATAGGCATACATAGACAGACAGACAGAGAGAGAAACAGACAGAGAAAGATAGAAATAGAGAGAGTGAAGAGAGACAGAGGAGAGAGACAGATTCAGAGAAGAGACAGAGAAGAGAGAGAGAGAAAGAGAGAGAGAGAGAAGAGAGAAAGAGAGAGAGGAAAAAGAAGAGAGGAGAGAAGAGAGAGAAGAGAGAGAGAGGAGAGAGAGAGAGAAAAGAGAGAGAGAGAGAGGAGAGAGAAGAGAAAGAGAGAGAGAGAAAAAGAGAGAACAGAGCAAGCAGAAGGAAATTATCTGAAGCGATGAACAGAAGAAGCAGAATTTTTTTCAACTAGTGAGTAGATGGTGGTGTGACCTCTGACCAAAGTTGCCATTCTCCTCTCTCTCTCTCTCTCTCTCTCTCTCTCTCTCTCTCTCTCTCTCTCTCTCTCTCTCTCTCTCTCTCTCTCTCTCTTTCTTTTTTTTTTTTCCTTTTTCTTTCAATGCTGGTCAGTACTATATTTTCGGATTCGTCAGGGAAGGAAAAATCATCAATTTTAAAGTCTGCTTCTAGACTTCATCGGACAGATCCACCCACTTTTATGGTGTGTGTGGGTTGGTGGGTGGGTGGTGAGTGGTGGGTGGTGAGTGCGTGTTGTGTTATGTGTGTATGTGTGCATGTGTGTGTTGTTGTGTGTGTGTGTGTGTGTGTGTGTGTGTGTGTGTGCGCGCACGCGCGTGTGTTTGTGTGTCTGTGTCTGTGTTTCTACGTCTGTGTGTCTGCGTCTGTTTTCTGTTTCGTAGAAATGCAACTGACATCCATGCATTCATGAGTGGCATGCACATAGGTAGAAATCCCTTGATAGTGTGCACCTGATGTCTTGAACATGGGATGGCTTTTAAAAGTTAAGGTTTGTGTTCTTACTTAAAAGGAGGCAAGAAAACAAACTGTTTGAAACTAGTGTTGTCATCATAGTGAACTTGTATGCTGATCCCTACGAACAACAACAACAACAAAACAAAAAAAAACAAAAAAAGAGAAAACAGAAACACACACACACAAACAAAACAAAAGTTGACGACTGTTTACACACGTTACACACAGATACGAACAAGAAAGCAGAGAACCAAATAAAGCCCAGAAACATGTTTGACCTATTCTCCAGCCATGTGTTCCCTTACTGGCACATTTGATTACCTTCAGTTTAACGCTTGGGAGTTTTGAAGAGGATACCTATTTACATGAATGTCCTCCAGACTTTATGTGGTCAATATATAGTTACACTCTACCAACTTTAACGTGTGAGTTCGTCTAGAAAAGTGAAGAGGGTTGCAAAAGAGTAGGTCAGGCTTGAGTGTCGGGTGTTAGGAAAGTTGGGAAGCTTCTGATCTACAAGGAAAAAAAAGGTGAGTGGGGATAGAGATGATGGGGAGCAGTAGCTCAGGGCTGTGTAAGGTAATGGAGGAGACAGGCAGAATCAGAAAAAAACCTGTCTGGGTGTAATGGACTTTGGTAGAGAAAGGATCACTTCAGATTAGTGTTGCTTTTCTCGCCCAGTTTACACTTTATACCTCAAGAGGAAAGAACAGCAGAGAGAGAGAGAGAGAGAGAGAGAGAGAGAGAGAGAGAGAGAGAGAGAGAGACAGACAGACAGATGGAGAGAGAGACAGAAGAGACAGACAGACAGACACAGAGAGAGACATGAGACAGACAGAACAGACAGAGACAGAGACAGAAGGAAGACAGAGAGAGAACAGAGAGAGACAGAGACAGAGAAAGAGTTCCATCCCACAACATAGAAACTGGCCTGTTCGCACCCCCTCTTAATGCTCAATTTCTCATTATGGTGTCAACATGGTGAGTAAAAGGTGATTCCCCCAAACCCACTATTTTAAACGTCAATATTCAGAACGTATAAATACTCGAAAAGTGTTGTATCAGTTCCTAGCTAAACTGCCTTACAGCAAACCATTGCCACTCTACAATTATGGCATAGAATCATAGAAGAAATGAAGCGTACTGATAAACTAGACCAGCGCAGCGCAAAAAAAAAAAAAAAAATGAAAGCATAATATGAATTTCAAGCAGGCTCAAAAGTCTGACAGATAAGGGATGGCCGACATAGGTGAAGAGCATATTTGATTGTCTGAATACACTGAATTCATCTTGATCAGACTCACTCTCTTTTAGATCATAACTTTGCATCATCATCATCATCAGGTGCCCTGCCGTATGGCGTTGGCGATCATGGACTTCCATCTGTCTCTATCTCTTGTTGCCCCTAGCATCTCCCCCACCCTCCTCGTCCCCATCCACTCTGCAAGTCTGTCCAGCATTTTCCCCCTGGATCTACCTGGTGCTCTCCTCCCATCCAGTTTTCCTGTTGTGACTAGATGCTCCAATCCCCTTCCTCATAAAATGGCCTATAAATGTTGCCTGTCTTTCCCTAATCTTCCTTATGAGTGATCTACTTGTGTCTGCCTCCATCAAGACTTTCTCGTTTGTTTTCTTTGCTGTCCATGGAACCCTCAACATTCTTCTTAGAAACCACATCTCGGCTGTCTCAATCTTGCTCTGGCTTTGCTTGTTGACTGTCCACGCCTCACATCCGTACAACAGTATTGGTTCTTTATAACATCCAAGAACTCACTTCCTGATGTTAATTGATAGGCATTTGTTGGTAAGAATGCTTGTCATCTTCTTGAATGCTGTTTTGGCTTGGCCGACTCTGCCAGCCACCTCTGATGTGCATCCGCCATCTGATGAAATGAGCGTTCCCAAGTATCTAAATTTATCATAATAATAATAATTAATAATTACAATATTTATATAGCGCAAAATCTTGATAAAATCAAATCTAAGCGCTGAAGCAGACACACACGTAAGCACGCACGCACGCACACACACGCACGCCACACACACACACACACACACACACACACACACGCATGGCTATAAATGGGGAGAAAGAATAAAAGCAATAAAAGCAAGAATAAAAGCAATGGAAAATTATAGAGAGCATAGCATATACAATTATATATTATAACCATGTGATTCCTCCGAGCGGAGACAGGCTGCAGAGGGGGGGGGGGGGGGGGGGGGGGTTGAGTGAGGTTAGGATTTTATGCGGAGGAGAAAAGGTGAGTTTTGAGAGCGGACTTGAAGGAGACAAAAGTAGGTTGCTGACGGACTGAGAGAGGAAGTTTGTTCCAGGAGAGTGGACCAGAAACAGAGAAGGCTCGTGGACCATAGGTATTGAGCTTAGTGCGTGGAAAGCGAAAAGTCAGAGGATCGGAGGCAGAGCGGAGGGTACGTGAGGGAAGATAGATCTCAAGTAGGCTTGACAGGTAATCGGGGGCTGCGTTATTGAGGCTTTTGTAGCACATGGTGTCTAGTTTGTACTGTATGCGCTTTGATACAGGGAGCCAGTGAAGTTGTGCCAGGAGAGGAGATATGTGGTCAGCTTTTTTCTTTTTGAGTACAAGGCGTACAGCATTGTTTTGAATGCGCTGTAGGATGTGAATGGTGGAGGCAGGAAGACCAGACAGGAGTGAATTGCAATAGTCAATGCGAGACATTATGAAGGAGAGAGACGAGTTTTGCAGTTGTTTCGACAGAGAGATACTTCCTGATCAGCCTTATACGATGGAGATGATAGTAGCAGGATCTGGCAGTTTGAGAAACAAAGTTGTTCATGGAGAGGGTAGAGTCAATGCAGACACCAAGGTTTTTAGCTGAATCATAAATTGGGACTGATGTGTTACATAATGGGAGAGAAAAAGGAGGCAGCTGAGAAAGTTTCTGACGGGTGCCAATGAGGATAGCTTCTGTTTTGTCGTCATTAAGCTGAAGTCTATTGTGTGTCATCCAGTTCTTAATGTCCGAGTAACACTCAGTGGTGCGAGTCAACAGGCGCTGTATATTATCAGGCGAGTCACTGTCTTGAAGTTGGGTGTCATCAGCATAGAAGTGGTGTTTTATAGAATGGGAGTTGATGATGGTGGTCAGGGGGGAGGTGTAAAGAGTGAACAGAACAGGGCCAAGGACAGATCCTTGTGGAACACCACAGGTCAGGTATGCAGGTTGAGAGTAAGTGCCATTGATGAGAACGGTTTGTTTTCTGTTGGATAGGTATGAAGTGAACCAAGACAGAGCAATGTCAGAGATGCCAAAAGTATGATGAAGTCTAGAAAGGAGAATACCATGATCAATGGTATCAAAGGCTGCAGACAGATCAAGGAGTGTGAGGAGAGAGACTTTGCCAGTATCAGTT
>JAPXFY010007431.1:7500-10779 GCA_030674185.1 Monoplex corrugatus | reverse complement strand
TTTATCTATAGACCACAGGGTACTGTTCAAGTCTGCCCGTTTTTAATTGATAGACCTTTCTATGCATCTCCTTCTATCTATCTATCTATCTATCTATCTATCTATCTATCTATATATCTATCTATCTGTCTATCTATCTATCTATCTATCTATCTATCTACATGTATCTATCTATCTATCTATCTATCTATCTACATGTATCTATCAATCTGTCTATCTATCTGTCTGTCTGTCTATTTATCTATCTATGTTTCTATCTACCTAACTACCTATTTAGCTAGCTAGCTATCTATCTATCTATCTATCTATGTATCTATCTATGTAATCTATCTATCTATGTATCTATCTATGTACTATGTGTCTATGTATCTATGTATCTATCTATCTATGTACCTATCTATCTATCTATCTATGAGAGTGATTGTGTGAGTGAGTGTTTGTGAGATGTACATAATTTTATAAACACAAACACACACACAACACACACACACACACACACACACACCACACACCACACACACACACACACACACACACACACATACGAACAATCCCAGAGAGACAACAGACAGACTGAACAGAGACAGACAGACAATAGAGACAGTGCGTGTGCGTGTGTGTGAGAGAGAGAGAGAGAGACAGACAGAAAAAGAGAGACAGTGAGAGAGAGACAGACACACAAAAAACAGACAGAAAGAGACATAGAAACACAGACAGACAGACAAAGAGACAGACAGACAGACACAGACACACACACATAGAGGACGAGAGACCAAATATCAAAGACAACTAGTAGTGATATGAGCATTAGCACGATTAGGTTACCACCAAATCAATAGTGTGTTGCAGGCAACCAGCCTGGTGATGATATGACGGAACACAAGGTGACTAACTAACTTGTCTGACATACAGCAACTGTGTGATGTTAACCCCACAGCTGTCATGAAACGATTAGCACACCACACACTGATAAAACGAGAGATACAGATATATATATATATATATATATATATTATAGAGAGAGAGAGAGAGAGAGAGAGAGAGAGATACAGACACAGAGAAAGAGAGAGAGAGAAGAGAGAGAGAGAGACAGAGAAGAGAGAGAGAGATGAGACAGAAAGGAGAAGAGGAGAGAAAAGAGAGAGAGAGACAGAGAAGAGAGAGAGATGAGAGACAGAAAGAGAGAGAGAGAGAGAGAGAAGACAGCGAGAGGAAGAGAGAGAGAAAGAGAGTGAGAGAGAAAGAGAGACAGTAACAGACAGCCAGACAAACAGACAGAGAGGAGAGGAAAGAGGGGGAGTGAGAGAGAGAGAGACAGAGACAGAGATAGAGACAGAGAGACAGTGACAGAGAGAGAGAGACAGAGAGAAAGAGAAAAGAGAGATAAACAAAATGGAGACAGAGAGAGAAAAAAAGAGAGAGAGAGAGACAGACAGAGGGAGACAGAGTCAGACAGAAGAGAAAGAGAAAAAGAGAGACAGACAGACAGAGACAGAAACACAGAGACAGACACAGAGACACACAGAAACAGACACACAGAAACAGAGAAAGGCACAGAGAGAGACCAAATATCAAAGAGAGGAGACAGAGAGGAGAGGGAGAGAGAGGGAGAGAGACAGAGAGAGACAGAGATAGAGACAGAGAGACAGCGACACAGAGAGAGAGACAGAGAGAAAGAGAAAAGAGAGACAGACAAAATGGAGACAGAGAAGAGAAAAGAGAGACAGACAGACAGAGAAAGAGAGACAGACAGAGGGAGAGACAGACATATATACAGACAGAAAGAGAAAAGAGAGACAGCCCAAAACGGAGATGAAGAGAGAAAAGAGAGAGACAGACTAACAGAGAAAGAGAGAACAGACAGACAGACAGATATACAGATGGAGAGGGAGAGGAAAGGAGACAGAAACACGAGAGACAGAGACATAGACAGAGAAAGACAGAGTCAGACAGAAGAGAAAGAGAAATGGGGAGAGACAGAAACAGACAGAGACAAAGAGACAGACAACACATACACACAAACAGACATAGAGAAAGAGAGAGACCAAATATCAAAGACAAACTAGTAGTGATATGAGCATTAGCCGATTAGGTTACCACCAAATCAATAGTGTGTTGCAGGCAACCAGCCTGGTGATGATAGTGACGGAACACAAGGTGACTAATAACTTGTCTGACATACAGCAACTTTGTGAGTTAACCCCACAGCGTATAAACGATTAAGCACCCCACACACAGACAATAAGAGATAGAGAGAGAGAAGACAGAGAGAAAAAGAGAGGGAGAGAGAAGAGAGAAAAGAGAGAAGAGGAGAGAGAGAGAGAGAAGAGAGAAGAGAAAGAGAAAAACAAAAAACGGAGGAGGGTAAAAGAGAGAGAGAGAAAAAGAACAGACAAAGGAGAGAGAGAAGAGAGGAAAAGAGAGAAAGACAGGAATACGACAGAAAGCAGACAAAATGGGAACAGAAAGTAAAGAGAGAGAAAAGAGAGAGAGACAGAGAGAGGAGAGAGAGTGAAGAGAGAGAGAATGAAAAGGAACAAACAGAGAGAGAGAAAAGAGAACAAAGAGGCAATAGCAGACAGAAAAACGGAGACAAGAGAGAGAAGAGAAGGACAAGAACAGACAGACAGACCGACAAATAACAGAGACGACCAGAGGGAGAGAAAAGGAGACAGAAAAATTAGAGAGAGACAGACAGACAGACAGAAAAGAGGGAGACAGAGACAGAGAGAGAAAGGAAAATGGGGAAGAGAAAGACAGAGACAGAAAGACAGAGACAGACTGACAGAGAGACAAGACAAGACAGACACAGAAGAAACAACATAGGGAGAAAAGAGACAGACAGACAGAGACAGACCAGACACACACACACAACACACATAGAGTCAGAGAGACAAATATCAAAGACAACTAGTAGTGATATGAGCATTAGCACGATTAGGTTACCACCAAATCAATAGTGTGTTGCAGGCAACCAGCCTGGGATGATAGTGACGGAACACAAGGTGACTAACTAACTTGTCTGACATACAGCAACTGTGTGTTGTTAACCCCACAGCTGTCATGAAACGATTAGCACACCACACACAGACAAAACGGGAGATAAAAGAGAGATCAGAGAGAGAGAGGGGGGGTGGATGAGTGAGAGAGAGAGAAGATATATATATATATATATATAATATATAATATATATAATAAAATATACAGAGATAAAAGGGAGAGGGAAGAAAGAGAGAGGGGAGAGAGAGAAAAGAGACAGAGAGAAAAGAAAAAGAAAGA
>JAPXFY010007431.1:0-2500 GCA_030674185.1 Monoplex corrugatus | reverse complement strand
ACCAGATGCTTCCCTGATCCAATTGTCACATTCACGGCGCGCCGCACACAACACACACACACACAGGCACACGAACACGCACGCACGCACCACACGCACACAACACGCACACATACGTACACATCCGCTCCTATATGTACACATACATACATATATATATATATATCTAATAGATAGATAGATAGATAGATACAGACAGACGACAGACAGCCCAGACAGATACAAAAAATAGATAGATAGATCGATAGATAGATAGAATAGATAGATAGACAGACAGATAGATAGATAGATAGATAGGTAGATATAGATAGATAGATACATGACAGACAGATAGATGATGATAGATAGATAGATAGATAGATAGATAACAGACAGATAGAAGATAGACGGGACAGATAGATAGATAACGACGAAAGACAGATAATAGTAGATAGATAGGTAGATAGATAATAGATAGATAGATACAGACAGACGACAGACAGATACATAAATAGACAGATAGATAGGTAGATAGATAGATAGATAGACAGACAGATAGATAGATAGATAGGTAGATAGATAGATAGTTTACATAGACAGACAGATAGATAGATAGATAGATAGATAGAAGACAGACAGATAGATAGATAGATAGGTAGATAGATAGATAAAATAGATAATAGATAAAATAGGTAGATAGAATAGATAGATAGTTTAGATAGATAGATAGATAAGATGCACGGAGGGAAATGGACGGACGGACGGGAGGGAAACAGTACAGAGAAAAGACAGACAAAACAGATATATTATAAATATATATATACACATTTATTATGATACATATATACATTAAAACATATATGTATATATTATATATCACACACAAATATGTACATATATGTATACACATATATATAATAATATGTATACATATATGTATATATATATATCTACAACATACACATATTTATAAACATAAATGTAATATGTATGTATGTCTGTAAACACACCCACAGACTCATATGCATTACACCAATAGATATTTAAGATATATACCACTGGCAGACAGAGAGAAAGACAGACAGACAAATGAAACGAAATTTTATTCATCAACAGTATTAATAACAGCACAAAAGCCCCTATCGCATATCGGCCTTTCCTAATTAAAACAGAAAACATGATACTGCCAAACAAACAAACAAATGAATACATACATACACACATAAATACATACATACATACACACATTCATACGTACATACGTAAAGTACATACATACATACATGCATAGATAAAAAACATGAAATATACATCATACATAAAAACATGAATACTACATTTCATATATAGACATATATGCAAAACATTGCATTTCATACAATACATACATACATACCTATATACACCACATACATACATACATACATATATACATACATCATAACACACACATACATACATACATACATACATACATACATACATGCCCCCTGCCCTCCCCACTCTCATTCTCCATGGTTTTTACATACATATAAAATACACATATACCATTAGATAGATAGATAGATAGATAGATAGGATAGAGATAGATAATAGATAGATAGATAGATAGATTTAAATAATAGATGATAGAAATGATTTTCTTGTTTTAATATTACTTTTTAGTGAAAAGACGTTAATAAAAGAACCATACATACTACATACCTACTACATACATACATCATACTACTTACATACATCATACATGTACTACATACATACATACACCATACATACAACATCATACAAAACACCATTCTACATACATACATACACACCAATACATACATACATACATACATCATACATACACACATACTACATACATACATACACACATACTAAAAAACTACATCATACATATATACATACATACATAAAACTAATAAAACACATACATACATACATACATACAATAAAAATACATACATACTACATACAACAAACCATACATATATATATTCATACATACATACATACATACATACATACATAAAATATAAACATACATACATTCACACATACATACAAACATACATACATACTAATACATCAAACATACTACATACATCATACATAATACATACAAACATACATACACCATATATACATACATAGAAAACAATTTAAACCAGTCGCCCATGGTTTAGTGGTTAATGCAACGGACTTCCGACTGGAAAAGGGTTTAGGATTCAAATCCCCATCAGTCACTTCAAAAATCATTCTGGATTTTTGACTCCAACTGGCTCCTTGTTCTTATTGTTGCTTTAAGCCCAACCGACTGCGTGAGCCAATCAGGGCTATAACCGTTGCAACCCCATACAATACTTTAACGGGGCGCGGGGGGAGTAAAAAGAAAATTAAGTACACATATGAATGCATTCGAGCACATAATCTACAGGAAACCCCTGGCGTTTGACCATCCGTCCCCAATTTATCAAACAGGGGATTTTAAAAAACACACCCAATACAAAATTTAAAC
>JAPXFY010007430.1:5000-10780 GCA_030674185.1 Monoplex corrugatus | reverse complement strand
AATTCCCTCCATTTTTGGTAAAAACTGTGATAACAAAACCCCTTTTAACAGATTCCCCCTTATTGGTATAAACTGTGATAAACAAACACTTTAACCAATTCCCTTTTTGGGGTTTTAACGGAAATAAAACCTTATAAAAAAACCCCCATATTGGTAAACTGGTAATCAAAAACATTTAAACCCCAGATTCCCTCCACTTTGGTAAAAGAAATCAAACACTTTAAAAGATTCCCCCATTTTTGGGGTATAACTGATAACACAAACACTTTAACCAGATTCCCTCCACTATTGGTAAAACTGATAATCACAAACCCCATTAACCAGACCCCTCAGTATTAATATAATTGATAATCACAAACACTTTATGTTTCAAAATGATAAACTTCTCCAGCTGAACAAAAATTGGGGATTTTCAGATATTTGTTTTTTTTTTTTATCCTAAATCACGTTTTAAAATTTTGACTTGTGTAATTTTGAAAAAGACCAGCTGGCTGAAAACTGTCGTCTGTCTTTCTTTTCTGTTGACATAGTACAACTTCTCGTTCTCTTTTGCAGGTTTTTTTTGTTTTTTGTTTTTTTCTAGTTTCTGATGACCTCAACCCCCTGGGGATGCCAGGGGCTATTTCGTATAAATAGTTCCCACCTTCTGGAAATTCGTGCTCTAAAATGTCATTTTTTCTGTCACCTCTTTTTTCTGCCTTTGTTCCTTTGCTTTTCGTCATTTCTTCCCCATTCTTTTTCTGCCTTGCTGGTCCATTCACCTGTATGTGTTCGTAAAGTCTTACGTACTTTTTCTTGGGATTGATAATTGGGTACAGATTAAGTGCATTTTTGGCCAAGGAGGTGAGATATGCGGAAGCACTGAAGCATTTTAGGTAATTTATGCCCGTTTTTATGTTTTGGTGGTCCTTAGGTGTGCTTAAATTTATATTCAGTTTATTTTTTAAAATCTCCTGGCGATAATTGGACGAGTGGTCAACGCCGGGGGGGGGGGGGGGGGGGGTTTATCTTTAGTATGTCGCGAAATGCATTGTATCTGTACTTAATTTTGTTTTGTTTTTTCCTGTTGAATTTTTGTATGTTTTGAAGCTGTGATGGCCCGATATGGCTCCACGCAGTCGGCTGGCTTTAACCCTTTTGACTCCCTCACCCTACCCCCCAAAAATTAACCTTTTGACTGCAGCAAGCGGGTGGATAGGGTGAGGGAGTCAAAGGGTTAAGTTTTTGCTTCACTGCATGGTTGACAAATGCAGGATTGCGGGGGAAACAGGGTAGGGAGCCAAAGGGTTAAACAGCGACAACAATAACAATGATGATCTCATGCACAGAGACATAGAGAGTTCGACCAATCAGTGGCTGGATGATAACTGGGCATGGTGAACCCTGGCCCGACTGGACCAATCACTGCGCCCCGTAGCGCCCCTTTCCGTGGGGGTGACGCCATTCACGACCCACTCCCATACCTCCTCTCCTGTAATCCTACATTTAGCTTGATTGTAAGTAACTAAATCTCTGCTTGTTTTCTTGCTGCCGCTGCTTGTGTTGCGGGAATTTAATTATAGATAATAAGTAAAATCCCTTTATCAGAAATCCGTAGCTTGATCATAACTGTCTCCCTTCTTATCATCATAATATTTGGAAAATGTCATCCAGATTCTGTGGGCGTTGGTAAGTGACATTACGTGGCTTAAAGATGGGACAATAAAAATGTGAAAAATATTTTAGATCCACTGACGAGGCGGCAGGGAAGTTTTTAGTCCTGTTTTTATTATTCTTTTGTTTGGTGTTCGCGCTTGAAAAGGCCGGTTGGCCGAAAATTTGCGCTTGTTTTGTTGGATACACGCTTTCATTGGTTTTCTTGTTTTTGGTTCTTATTTTAGAGTGTGATTGGCAAAAACCGTGTAGTCGCTTGAAGGGCAGGAGTTCTACCTCCAAAAAAATGCTCTCTTCTGTCTGTTTTTTTTTTTTTCGTATATTTTATGTTTTTTTTTTTTTATTTCATTTATTTATTTTATTTATGTATCTATGTATTTGTTTTGTTTATTTTTATATTTTATTTATTTTATTTTATTATTATTTATGATTCATCTATTATTATATATCTGCTTATTTTATCTATTTAGTTTTGTTTTATCTATTTATCTATTCATTTGCTTATTTATGTATCTATCTATGTAATTTATTACGTGGTGTCCATCCCTCATATGGCTCTAGTAGTGGCTGGGCTATAAGCAATATGAACGTGAGCATCTATGTTATTTATTTATATTTTTGTTCAATTTTTTATTTATTTGTTTATGTTTTTCGTTTTTTTCTTTCTTTCTTTCTTTCATTCTTTCTTTCTTTTCTTTCTTTCTTTCTTTCTTTCTTTCATTCTTTCTTTCTTTTTCTTTTTCTTTCTTCTTTCTTTCTTTCTTTCATTTCTTTCTTTTCTTTTTTTCTTTCTTTTCTTTCTGTTTTTTCTTCATTCTTTCTTTCTTTTTCTTCTTTCTTTCTTTCTTTCTTTTCTTTCTTTCATTCTTTGCTATCACATTGTCTAGGCCACTGCAGTAGCCACAGAATCTGGGAGCTTCCATGACTCATCCGTGAAGTGGATGAGATTCCGCTATATGTTCCCAGTCTTCTCATCGAGCCCACAGCGCGCTCAACTCAGAAAATGGAGCCGTTTGGGGCCCTACAAAACCTTCCTGTCGACAGTCCGTTGCGCTAACAGCTACTCCACGGCGTCTTGTTCATGTTGATTTGTCATGCAAAGTTGAGCCAAAATGTGATTTCTAAGAAGAATGTTAGGAGTTCCATGGACGGCAAAGAAAACAAACGAGACAGTCTTGATGGAGGCAGACACAAGAAGATCATTGATAAAGAAGATTAGGAAAAGACAAGCAACATTTAAAGGCCATTTTATGAGGAAAGGGGAAATAGAGCACCTGGTCACAACAGGGGGGGGGGGGGGGGGGGGGGGGGGGGGGGGGGGGGGGGGGAGAGAAGAAACACCAGGTAGACCCAGGGAGAAAATATTGGACGGACTTGCAGGTGGCTGAGGACAGAGAGGGTGGAAGATGTGCTTGCGGCGACAAGGGATAGATGCATATGGAGGGCCTTGATCGCCAACGTCGTGCAGCAGGGCACATAATGATGATGATGAGTTAAGTTTTATAGGAACACCCTGTCAAATGCCTCCGACATGTCTTCTCTGACATCTGTGTTCTTTTTCTTCTGTTGTGACCAGGAAGAATTAGACGTCGGCAAAGATTTCTGATGATGAGTTTTCTGCCCAGTATTCATAAGCAGATGGGGGATGGAACTGAGATGTCACCGGTACAAAACGCTCCGTGGCAGCCATCTCCCAGGCTTGACTTCTACCCTGTACGCCAGTGCACAGGCAGTGAGTGTTGTTGGTGTTGTTGTTGTTGCTTTGACTTTTTCACCTTTTTTCATTATTTTTGTATATTTTTTGTTTTGTTTGTTTCTGTTTTTAATCTACTTTGTTTCTGTTTTTTTATCTACCCCTCGCGTTTTACTTGTTCTCGTCAGTAGGTAGATTATTTCATGTCGACCAGAGATGGAGGGGTATGCATATATGTAAAGTGTTGTGTGGTGTGTGTCTGTGTGTGTGTGTTGTGTGTGTGTGTGTGTGTGTGTGTGTTGTGCATGTATATGTTTGTGTGAGTGTGTGTGTATGTGTTTGTGCCTGTGTCTGTCTCTATCTTGTGTGTGTGTGTGTGTGTGTGTGTGTGCATGTGTGTGTATGTGTGTGTCTGTATCTGTATCTGTGTGTGTGTTTGAGTGTGTGTGTGCATGTGTGTGTTTGTGTGAGTGTATGTGTGTGTGTAATGTGTGTGTGTGTGTGTGTGTATGTCACTATGTGTGTGTCTGTATCTGTCTGTATCTACGTGTGTGTGTGTGTGTGTGTGTGTGTGCATGTGTGTGTGTGTGTATTCGTGTGAGTGTGTGTAAGTGTGTGTGTGTGTTTGTCTGTTTGTTATCAAAATGTGTTAATAATATTTTTCATGTGATTTCTATGTGAATCTTTACCAAACAAATGGGTTGGTGGACCTTGAAGGACTCGAGAATGCAAACGTTGTAACAGTCTGTCATTGTTCTCGCTTCACGGCAAATTTGATTGCTTCTGATGCTTAAGCAAAGATACAATACCTTTGAAAAGTACAAAATCCGAATTGTCTACGAAACATTGGTCTGAAAAGAAGATTGTTAGCATGGCTTAACTATGTTTTTTTCTTCGCTGGTTGGTTGGTTGGTTGATTGAGTTTGGAATGGCTAAACTATGTTGTTGTTTTTTTCTTCGTTGGTTAATTGGTTGGTCGCTTGATTGATCACTGCACTTTTTTTTTAATTTCTTCTTTTTTTTCTTTTACACTGCAACTATGTCATTATAATGTAGCATCAAATACATTTCAGTCCAAGGGAACTGTTAACATTTACAAAAGAATGGGATAAAAAGAAATATAAAATAATAGATATGAAGAGGCAACAAGACAATCCAGACCAATCGACTCCAAAGTCATGTTAACTGCGGATGGGCAGGTGAGAGATCCCCCCCTCCCCGCCCCCAGTGGGGATGCCGGGGGGCTCCTGCAGTGTAAATAGTATCCCCAACTTTTGGAAATTCTGTGCTAGAAATTTCCTCTTTTCTGTTGCTTTCTTTGCTTCTTTCTTCTCCTTTGCTTTCTGCCATTTCTTCCTATCATTTTCTGTCTTAATGGTCTATTCACCTGTATGTGTTCGATAAAGTCTTACGTACTTTTTCTTAGGATTGATAATTGGGTACATGTATTAAGTGTATTTTTGGCTCTAAGGAGGTGAGATATGCGGAAGCAGTTTTACGTAATTGATGCCTGTTTTCATAGCTGTTTTGGTGTCCTTAGGTATACTCAGATGTGTATTCAGGTATGTTTTTTATTAAGTCCCTTGTGCGATAAATTGGACGGAGTGGTCAACGCCAGGGGCATCTCCTTAGAATGCATCGAATGCATGGATATGTGTACTTAATTTTCTTTTCTTTTTTTTTCTTTTTTCTTTTTCGTGTTGAAGTTTTGTATGTTTTGAAGCAGTGATAGCCCTCATATGGCTCTACGCAGTCGGCTGGGCTTTAAACAAAAATAACAGTAACACACACCACCAAGAAGACAATCCAGACCAATCGATTCTAAAGTCGTGTTATTGCGGATGGGCAGGTGATAGCTTAGCGTTGTCTTCATCCAAGGGAAGGCAACAACATGTTGGGTGAGGTGGCCTTCCAGCTGGAACGCCGTATTCTGGATTACGTGTTCGCCAACATCCTGCCAGACCTCTCCTCTTCTCCCATGCAAGATTCCAGCCACTCTGGCCGCCGTCGTCATTTCTACGGTTACACTATCAGCAACATCGGCGAGATGATCAGTCATGAGGTCTGTGTGTGTGTGTGTCAAACTGTTGTGAGGTTTTTGTTGCTCTCTTTGTTTGTGTTATGTTGTGTTAGTGTGTGGTGTGTGTGTGTGTGTGTGGTGTGTGTGTGTGTGTGTGTGTGTGTGTGTGTTTTTGAGTGTGTTGGTGTGTGTGTGTGTGGTTGTGTGTGTTTGCGTATCTGTTGATGTGTGTGTGTGTGTGTGTGTGTGTGTTGTGTGTGTGTGTGTGTGTGTGTTGTGTGTGTGTGGTGTGTGTGAGTGAGTGAGTGTGTGTACATGTATGTTGTGTGTGTGTGTTGGTGTGTGTGTGGGTGTGTGTGTGTGTTTGGTGTGTATGTGTGTGAGTTGTGTTTGTGTGTGTGTGTGTGTTGTGGG
>JAPXFY010007429.1:0-5000 GCA_030674185.1 Monoplex corrugatus | reverse complement strand
CAGTTACCTTATTCTTGAACCAAATGGCAAGCTGATCAGATGACAAATCCTTGGACTTAGCCACACAACACCCACCAACCAGGTCCAGCCAAGCCTCCGGACCGAGAGAGAATGGAGGACACCTCTCTCGACCCACTCTGGTCTTCATCTGTCTTTCGGGCAGACCGCACTGCCACTCACTCTATCAACTCTATTATCAGTGCCAGCCAGCGGACATAGAGTTATATCACAGTGAACACTGAGTTACATCACAGGTAACACTGACTTATACCACAGTTAACAGCCTGTTTATCTCTTCACCCTTACTATAGCTGTGCAAAATACACCAGCAACTATTTCTGTTTCTGAACTGATATATGCTCTGGAAGACGTTGGTGACTGAGGAACAATGGACAAAGTTGAGAAATTCGATAAATGAAGCTTGTGAAGAAATCCCTAAGGCAGATAGAAAAGCAAAACAGTGCTGGATGACTAATGAAATTTTGGGCTTGATGGTAATGGTGGAAAGGAGGAGGGCAAAGAGAAACGAGGAGATATACATGAAGATAAACAAAGAAATCAGGTATAGGTGCAATGAAGCTAAGGAAGCTTGGCTGAACACAAAATGCAAAGAGATAGAAGACCGACACAAAATGGATCCTCAGGGTATGTACAGACGAATTGAAGAAATTGTCCACAGGAAAATTACATGCACATCAACTAGTTGCTTAAAATAAAAAGATGGCATGCTTATCACGGAAAAAAGACAAAATACTGGACAGATGAGGAGAGTACATTAAAGACCTTTTTGAGGATTACAGAAACGAAGAACACATTATAAAAAAGAACTTTGAAGGACCACCCATAATGAAAGATGAAGTCAGAGCAGCACTGAAAAAGATGAAACCAGGAAAAGCCCCAGGACCAAACAACATTACTACAGAGATGATTGAAGCCCTGGAGGAATTTGGCATAGAAAAAATAACAGTCCTCCTAAATGAAATTTACGACACTGGAAAAATCCCCAAAGATATGTCAAAATCAATTTTCATTCCACTTCCAAAGAAGACAAGGGCTATAGAATGTGAACTCCATCGCACAATCAGTTTGATGAGTCATGCAACAAAAATCCTGTTAAGAATAATCATGATGAGGACAAGGAATAGAATCAAAAGAGACATAGCAGAAGAACAATGTGGATTTGTGGAAGGGAAGGGAACTATTAATACCATATACATCCTAAGAACTATCATAGAGAGGTCAATTGAGATGAATAATGATTTGTATTTATTCTTTGTTGACTATACCAAGGCTTTCGATCGGGTACTACATGAAGAATTGATCAACCAACTGGAGAGACTCAATGTTGAGGGAAAAGATCTACGAATAATCAGGAATATGTACTGGGAACAAACAGCTGCAATGAGAATAGAAACAATATAAGCTCTTTCCAAAACATCAAAAGAGGAGTCAGACAGGGTTGTGTTTTGTCACCAGATCTGTTTTCAGTTTACAGCGAAAATATCATGAGAAACCTAAAGAAGACCCTGGATTAAAGGTTGGAGGGAAAATGACAAGCAACATTCGATACGCAGATGACACAATGCTAATTGCAGAAAATGAAAGGGACCTACAAAACCTTGTGAATATACTAGAAATAGAAAGCAAAGGTAAGGGGCTGGAACTAAACATCAGGAAGACTGAAGTCATGGTGATCATTAAAAAACATGAAATCCCCTCTTGCAAAATAACAGCAAAATGGCACAACCTTGACATAGGTTAATAAGTTCAAATACCTGGGAACGGTCATTTCATCAGACGGCAGAAGCACATCGGAAATAGCTGGCAGATTCGGCCAAGCCAAAACAGCATTCAAGAAGATGACAATTAACATCAGGAAGAGAGTCCTTGAATGTTATATAGAACCAATACTGTTGTACGGATGCAAGGCGTGGACAGTCAGCAAGCAAAGCCAGAGCAAGACTGAGACAGCCGAGATGTGGTTTCTAAGTAGAATGTTGACAGTTCCATGGACAGCAAAGAAAACAAACGAGACAGTCTTGATGGAGGCAGACACAGGTAGATCACTCATAAGGAAGATTAGGAAAAGACAGGCAACTTTTAAAGGCCCTTTTATGAGGAAGGGGGATTTGGAGCAACTGGTCACAACAGGAAAGCTGGAGGGAAAGAGAGCACCAGGTAGACCCAGGGAGAAAATGCTAGACGGACTTGCGGAGTGGCTGGGGACGATGAGGGTGGAGGAGAATCTTGGGGCGGCAAGAGATAGAGATAAATGGAGGTCCATGATCGCCAACGCCATGCAGCAAGGCACCTGATGATGATGATATATATACATGTATATATATATATATATATATATATATATGTATATATACTATATATATATATATATATATATATATATATATTGTGTGTGTGTGTGTGTGTGTGTGTGTGCGTGCGTGTGCGCGAGTGTTTGTATTTGCGTGTGTAGTGTGTGTGCGTGTGCGTGTGTTGTGTGGTGTGGTGTGTGTGTGTGTGGTGTGTGTGTGTGTGTGTGTGTGTATGCACGCGTGCGTGTGTGTGTGTGTGTGTTGTTGTGTGTGTGTGTGTGTGTGTGTGTGTGTGTGTGTGTGTGTGTGTGCGTGAGTGTTTGTGTGGGTTTGTGTGTGAATGTGTGTGTCTGTATTTGTGCGCGCGCGCGTGTGCCTGTGTCTGTATTTACGTGTGCGTGCGTGCGTGCTTGCGTGCGTGCGTGCGTGCTTGCGTGCGTGCGTGCCCGCGTGTGTGTGTGTGTGTGTGTGTGTGTGTGTGTGTGTGTGTGTGTGTGTGTGTATGTGTGTATGTGTGTATGTGTGTATGTGTGTTGTGTGTGTGTATGTGTGTGTGTATGTGTGTGTGTGTGTGTGTGTGTGTGTGTGTGTGTGTGTGTGTGTGTGTGTGGTGTGTGTGTGTGTGTGTGTGTGTGTGTGTGTGTGTGTGTGTGTGTGTGTGCACGCGGACATCAGTGGTTGTTGCTCTGTAGATATTACGTGAGATATGTCGTCTGGGAATTGTATCATCTGTATGGTCATATTCACGTTCGCTTGACTAAAAACATAGAAATAGACGTTAACAGATATAACAAACGAATGATCGTTACAGCCATACCACCAGTGTGTAAAAATACTGATAGGAACACTGTTTATATGGCTTGGCTGTTCATCAATGGGGAAGTGGTAGTGTTGGTTGTAGTAGTGGTGAAGAGGTTGAGGATAGTAATGGTGGTGATGATAATGATGATGGTGATGGAAGGGATGGTGGGGGCAGGAGTTTTTATTTGTTTTGTTTGGTTCGGTGCTAGCTGCTCAGATCATAAATCTTTGCAATAAACAAAAGCATAAATTTCATGCAGAAAATGTTGGCTGTCACGGGGAACCAGGAGATGGTATGGTATGGTCATAAATCGTGAAGAAAGAGCAGGATGTCAGTTGATCGTTGTGGTAGTTATAAATGGTAAACACAAATAGTTCTTAGAGTTGACGGTGACTTCATACAGTGTTTTCATAATAGCTCTGTATCTCTGTTGTGTGTATGAAACACTGTCTACCGTTATTTTGTTTGAACTGTTGAATATAGTGTTTGCAAGCAGTCTGTGCACTGCTGTGTTTTCAAACAATTACACATATTGTCTGTGAGCAGTCTGTCTACTGCTGTGTTTTTAAACTATCACACATATTGACTGTGAGCAGTCTGTCTACTGCTGTGTTTTTAAACTATCACACATATTGTCTGTGAGCAGTCTGTTTAATGCAGTGTTTTCAATATATTACACATATTGTCTGTGCATAGTCTGTTTACTGCTGTGTTTTCAAAATATCACACATATTGTCTGTGAGCAGTCTGTTTACTGCTGTGTTTTCAAAATATCACACATATTGTCTGTGAGCAGTCTGTTTACTGCTGTGTTTTCAAAATATCACACATATTGTCTGTGAGCAGTCTGTTTAATGCGGTGTTTTCAATCTATCACACATATTGTCTGTGCACAGTCTGTTTACTGCTGTGTTTTCACAATATCACACATATTGTCTGTGAGCAGTCTGTTTACTGCTGTGTTTTCAAATTATCACACATAGTGTCTGTGCATAGTCTGTTTACTGCAGTGTTTTTAAACTATCACACATATTGTCTGTGAGCAGTCTGTTTAATGCGGTGTTTTCAATATATTACACATATTGTCTGTGCATAGTCTGTTTACTGCTGTGTTTTCAAAATATCACACATATTGTCTGTGAGCAGTCTGTTTACTGCTGTGTTTTCAAAATATCACACATATTGTCTGTGAGCAGTCTGTTTACTGCTGTGTTTTCAAAATATCACACATATTGTCTGTGAGCAGTCTGTTTACTGCTGTGTTTTCAAAATATCACACATATTGTCTGTGAGCAGTCTGTTTAATGCGGTGTTTTCAATCTATCACACATATTGTCTGTGCACAGTCTGTTTACTGCTGTGTTTTCAAAATATCACACATATTGTCTGTGAGCAGTCTGTTTACTGCTGTGTTTTCAAATTATCACACATAGTGTCTGTGCATAGTCTGTTTACTGCAGTGTTTTCAAACTATCACACATAGTGTCTGTGAGCAGTCTATGCACTGCTGTGTTTTCAAACTATCACACATATTGTCTGTGAGCAGTCTGTTTAATGCTGTGTTTTCAAACTATCACACATATTGTCTGTGAGTAGTCTGTGCACTGCTGTGCTTTCAAACTATCACACATATTGTCTGTGAGCAGTCTGTGCATTGCTGTGTTTTCAAATTGTTACATATATTGTCTGTGAGCAGTTTCACAGCACATTGTAACAAACAGAGAATACCAGAGAAAGAGAAATCCAACAGAAATCTGTTTCTGTTAAGCATCTGTCTTTTTCAATCCTTTTCAGATATGTATGCATGGCTATTGATTTTCTTTCAATCAATAATCTGTTATAGAGAGACACAGAAATAGTTCTAGTTTTATGGAGAAATCCTGAAA
>JAPXFY010007428.1:5000-10780 GCA_030674185.1 Monoplex corrugatus | reverse complement strand
TAGCATACAAAGTCTTACTATATCATACTATAGAATAAGGAGATCTAACGCATAAAAGAAGGCAAGGCATGGCACGAAAAATGCAAAATAAGAATACAAGGAAAATGCTATTCCAGAAAAAAAAATGTAGCTTGAAAACACAATGCATGTATGGAGAAATATGTCCTGGAAACACAAGATACACACAGACATTTAGGCTGAAAAAGAAACTTAATCATATAAATGACCAATACTTGAAAACCACATCGTACATGTAAACAACCATAATAATCATTTCAGAAGAATGAATGATATGCAGCAATAAATCATTGACAGGCTGATACTTGATATCCTTACAAGATTGCAAGACAAGCAGTGGTAAGCTGCACTGCACCGTGAAGCTATTATGATAATGTAAAGACAATGCAAGGAAGCGAAAAACTTTCATCAAAGAGAAGTGCCACTTGAACTATCAACAGAAACACTAATACACATTGCCGACTGTCATGAATAAACAAGAGTGAAGAAGTGAGTGCACCTGTAGCACGTATAATGTTCATCACATAGGAAGAAGCAGCGACTCAAGGTTTCATGTTGCCAATGTTCATTTTGCAAATTATGAAGCTCATCAGAAATGGTGTACACACAATAATTAGCTTATAGCACTTGAATACACATGGTCGAAGCACGCTGAAAAAGTAAATGAAGTAACATAAAGTGGCATGTCTCCTTGGTATGGGATAGGGTAAAAGAAGTCTTGCAAACTTGTAACAGAGCTCAAATGAGGTTCATCATACCAATTTTGTTTTATGGCATATAACTACATGATCAGCAAATGAATGATAATGAAATAGAACATGTTGGTCTCATGAAGCGATAGTTCAAAATCAACTGAACAATGTGATAATCGTTAGTAGGGTTAGTACGATTAGGAAAAAAAAGTTCAACACATGCGTTGTTGTACGCAATAGACACCAGTGTAGTTCTCAGAAGCAGGAGAAGAACACTGGGAGACAAAAATGATACGGTGCCGTATGACGTTTAATAACATGAACTGATACCTTGCATAAGAGATAACACGATGCGATACGAAATGATACAAGATGATGATGTATGATTAGATTATAACATACGACACGTACTGATACCAGAGGATGAGAGGACAACATATGATAAGCAATGATAATAATAATACCCCGGGTTGCATGAAACCAGTGAGTAGAAGAACAACGTGGTGAGTATGTAATGAACGCAGTTACAAAACATGCAAATGAACGTTTTATGAACGCAAGGTTAAAATGAACGCAGAGTATGCGCTGAGCAGATGAACGCTTAAAGGGGCATAAGAATGAAATTATGCGCAGGAATACGAAGGGATGTGAATGAAATGAATGAGCTGTTGAGCGCGAGCAATCATTCTGAGGACGGTGTCGCTATAGTAACGACTGTATACTGTAACGAATGAAGATGAACGCAAGGAGGTAAGATGGGGGCAGCAGGGCACTGGCCCTTGCAACGGATTTCCATTGCGATAATGCTCAGAACAGTAAGGAAACGTTGAATATATTATGTAACGGTTGATGAAATATATCGGAATATTTAATCGCGAACGATCGACGGTCCTGATTTAAAGGCAGCAAGAACGACAGGATCGATAGCCGTCATACAACCGAATGTAACGTCGCACCAAGATGGTTCCTGTATTATGAAGAATATTTGCCTGCAACAAACAAACACGTTAGTACCAAAACATACACAACACAAATAAGAAAGTAGGTCCTAAAAGTATGTAATGCTCATTAATACTCGTAACTGAACTACATAGGTATCATAACCATGTTGAGAACATTTGTTTTGAGCTGTAAACAGTAGTATTGCTAGTACCATACATCTTACTCGATAGATTGAATCACTGTTAATGAGCACAAGAAAAGAAGATTTTTCTTTTTGCATAATTATAGTGTCATTTTCTCAGTAGTAATCATTCACGTCGCTGTACATACTTTTATCAGTCTTTGATTATGTGTGCCATATCATGTGAATTGAAAAAAAATCCTCTGAACGAAGGATCGACACATATGCACTATAAGGCCCTCAAGCACGGCACCTTGTGACGAGTGTCACTCAATACACACACCAAAATAAATTGAAAAAAACGGGCAATACCGAGGGCGGCACCAATGTGCGTTTTAAGTCCCTATGGTGGTATGCCATGTAGCATGAAGCACAAAGTAGTATGAACAGTAATAACTGGCACCGGACATAATGAAGAACTGGTATAGGAATAGAAGTAAGAAGTGTGCATCATTCAATAAGTACCAAATGCGCCATCAAGAAAAATTAGAGCCACTACTGTTTGGCCATGTGACATATGACACATGAAACACCATGAAGTAAAACATGAGGCAATACTCAGAGCTGCCAGCGCATGGCTCTTCAACGTTTGCCGTACAATATGTGCCATGAAGACGAAATGAAGGAGAATCAGGGCTACCAGCGTTTAGCCCTATGACGACGTATGCCGTATAACACACCATGAAGTAGAAACAAGAGGCAATACTCGGAGCTGCTAGCGCGTGGCTCTTCAACGTTTGCCGTAGTAATTAAACCGAAGTAGGAAGGGGCAGTAACAGGGTCGCCAGCGCATAACCCTTTGCCATTATGCAACGTAGCATGAAGTCACAAAAACCAAGATGAGCAGTGGGTTGTCTGGCCTATGTGGCGCTAAGGTACATGAACACACAGTAGAAGTGGAAGTACGAAGTTGAATGAGCAAATAAACAATCACTGAGATAAGGAGACTTCATTGCAATTGGAACGCATAATTACCAATCATAGTAGGACAAGGTGGCAAACTAAGTTCCTATAAACTGGCAATAAGTCGTTTGAAAAACAGTGTTGATCGTATGGATTTGAGATCGCAATACATAAGCTATGGAAGGACGAGAAGAAAGAACATCACACGAGCAACGTGCACATGTTGCTAATAAGTCTGATGTATAGTCCACACAGGTGGTTTCCCATGTAAAATATACTGACTTACATGTGAATACTTTCTCTCTACCTTTCTGACTTACATGTGAATACTTTCTCTCTACCTTTCCCTATACGTTAGTAAACCTTGATGAGTAACTGTAGAAGTGATACAATAAATAATTACGCCCTGAATAGCAGGAAGATGTGTATGGACTGACACCGATGATGATTCTGTAGCACAAAAGGGACCACAAAAGATGGTTGCATATCAACCACAACGTACAGAACGTGTACACGAGACTCAAACTAGACATACAGGTGGTTGGACATATACATGATCAGGAGCATCATAATCACAACGTGTATGTATGGGTGTCCTGAAGACAACTCCGTTTTTCTCAGCATGACTGACTGACTGTGGACTGGGGATGAAAGTGAAAAACCTCAGTAACGAAATCACAGTTGTTGGACTGACTGTGAAGAAATATAAAACGACAAGGGACATATCGTAGAACAGCACACATGAAGCAGACAAATGAACATAACCGCACAGGAAAAGAAAAATATGCAACCCTTGTTCAAGAACGCTTGTACGAAAACCGAATCTTGAAAAGCCGTGTTTACAAACCACACACGTGAGTGACTACGATGGGCAGCAGAGGATGAATGACTCTGAGAGGGTGGGAGGGTGGGGACTGAGGGAAGGAGGGGCGCTGTAGGCGTAACATGCTACGGTCAAGGTAGGCCCTAACCTCACATCTGACACGCGCTGGAGATAAGCTCGCTGATAGAATCACAGACATTATATTGGAGACAAGCAACAAGCTTTAGTGCAGTCTGTGACGTACTTGCTTCACTTTGCCGACGAAATGGTATCCAACACACATCTGTTAACTTGACTCGACATTTTCTAGATGTATAAAAGCGTCAACCAACCTATGGGAAATGACTCTGAACGTAACTGAACATAGAAGATGAACTCTCCTAAGTGCTAATCTATGTTTCATTAGTATTCATATCTATGCTCACTCAGCGCTGGCAGTAGGCCTACGCTTGGCTATCAACTTGTGCTGTGTGGGGCAGTGCCAGAAACTTGAATTCGGAACACTAACACATCTTGGTTCTCTGCTATCTTTGACTTACACTTCGACTTTCACAATGATTCTATCTAGAATTTTTTTAAGATGGGGAATACTCGAAGGCTGCAATTTTGAGGTAAAGGGGAAAGACTGCATCTCCACCATGTATCGCAAGAGAAAGCGGTTGTGTCCACCATGCATCGCAGGGTGGATACGTTTGGGGATTTATCGCAAGGAGGATTCGTTTGGGATTGGGGATGAGAATGAGAAACTGGGGATGATTAAGAAGAGTTGGGGGTGAGCATGAGAAATTGTTTCTCTACTTTGAAGTATCGCAAGGAGAATTGGGTCTTGCCATCTATGAGGGAAGAATTTAGTCTCTTTTTATCATAGGAGAATTTAGGGTCACTCTGTCTCAAACATCACATACAACCAGAAAGGAGAGTGACGAGAAGAAATGCACAAATACGCTGGACATGATTCTCATAAGTAGTCCACACATAAATTGATAACTACAAAGCCTTTATTCAATTAAGCAAAAAACCATTCGTGCGTGCCATGAATCCTAATAGTCCTAAAACCCTAAGATGCACTACGAATCTTCACTAACTTACTTATCACCGGAATACTAAGCACTTCCATAATTCCTACTCTATTCCCTCTCTCTCTCTCTGCTTCTTGGCAAAGAAAACATACTACCTACTTCTATCCCTACCCTAACAAAAGTATCAGATGAAATGTAGTCACATACCTTTAAGATAGATTGGAGACTTCTCTCGTTCACTGACTCACTGTCACACTGGGTGCCGACTCAGTGCTGACTCTCCCACTCTAGTTACTCTCCCACTAGTAAGTGACTCCTAACGACTGACTGCTAGTCTATATACAGTGCGATTCCCATTTACCAGTCTTTGTCTCAGCTACAAACATTTCCAGCTGCCCTCTAGCTGTCGATATCAATAAAACTGGGCAATTCAAATTTGGGGAACATGGCGATCCTGGCATAGCTGCCTTGGTCGTCATTCAACATACCTATAAATTTTCTTGGACAGTGATGGCGATATTGACATCGCGGCCATGGTCATCATTCAACATACCTATAAATTTTCTTGGACAGTGATGGCGATATTGACATAGCGGCCATGGTCATCATTCCACAGTCCCGTCATTTGCTTGGGCATTGGTATTTGCTGAGAAATGTTGATAATCTGGTTATCCACCCTTTGTGTCCATTAAAGGTGGATAAGAACCATGTGAGAGTTAGATCCCGTTTGAATGGCAATTGCTGAGTGACAAATTAATTTATGGATGGCGTGATCTCCAGTGCGCCTACCTCATTAACTCATCTACCGAGTCGGTCAAAGGAATGTTGGTAATTCAGGCCATCCGCCTTTTGTGCCCACTAAAGATGGATGAGAACCACGTGGGCGCTAGACCCTGTCCGAATGGAAATAACTAAGTGACCAGTTGAATTATGGATGGCCTGATCTGCAGCACACCCACCTCATTAACTCGTCTCCCAAGTCACTCGAAGGAATGTTTCTTCCCCCTAGAGGGGGGGCCCCTGTGATATATGTGTGTTTGTGTGGCTGAGGTGGAAAAGTGTTTTTTTCCTACAGGAAGGGATTACATTAGCTGGTTGCTTACTAATCTGTTTTGGCGGGTATTGGCCTTAGTGGTCACTGGCCTTGCTTGTATGTGCACACACTACTTATGGTGGGCGTGTGATGTTTTTCTTTTTTCTTG
>JAPXFY010007427.1:7500-10780 GCA_030674185.1 Monoplex corrugatus | reverse complement strand
CCCACCTCAGTCACGTGCCCCGGTCCAAGTCTTTATCTTTTTGTCTTCTGCGTCTGTGTGTCTTCGTCTGTTGTCTGTCTGTCTGTCTGTTTCCTACTGACATTAATGTTGACAAGGCCAGATGTCTTCATGTCACTTGCCAAGGTCACGGTCTTTTTTAATTTCTGCTGTCTGTCTGTTTCTGTCGTCGTCTTTTTGTCTTCCTAATTGACTCAATGGTTGAGAAGGCCAGATTGTCTTCATCAAGAATGAAAGTCCAACAAAAGGATTAGCCACGGGGAAAATAAGGCATCCCTTACTGTGTCCTTAAAATATTTCCATCAAAAAAAAAACAGCTGAGCAAGAAACAAAACCCCCAAACACACACACACACAAACGCGCGCGCGGTACATACAACACACACGCAAACGCACACGCAACACGCAAACGCCCCACACACGCACACACACACACACCACACACACACACACACACCACGCACACACACACACACACACACGCACTAATCGTAACGTTCACATCTTAACTAAAGGCATAATTGTAAAATTCTTTTACCTACGTATCATAATGCATCACAATGATAACGCTTTCCCACAGCTTGGAATAAAAGTCCTAACGTTCACTTCAACTAGTTAGATTACACTGTAAATGTAAATGTATTGTAACCGTACGCCCATGTTCCGCAACATCCCTCTCAATGACAAACTAAACTTTTCATATTCCTGAAACCTGCACACTTGCAGCCAGTTTTGATACAGCAGAATCAGACAGTTTTACTGAAAAAACTGACAATGCAATCTTTAAAAATAGAGATCACCTACACACCATAAATTATGAAGTGACAATGCACTCTTTTAAAGAGATCAGCAACACCTATGTAGTGACAATGTATCCTTTTAAACAGAGATCAGATCACCCTAAAATATAGTGAAATGTATCCTTTTAAAGAGATCAGCAACACCCATATTTTAGTGACAATGTATCCTTTTAAAGAGATCAGCAACACCCATATGTAGTGACAATGTATCCTTTTAAAGAGATCAGCAACACCCATAAGTAGTGACAATGTATCCTTTTAAACAGAGATCAGATACAAACCCCTATGTAGTGACAATGTATCCTTTTAAAGAGATCAGCAACACCCATATGTAGTGATGAATGTATCCTTTTAAACAGAGATCAGATACACCCATATGTATGACAATGTATCCTTTTAAAGAGATCAGCAACACCCAATTATTTGTGACAATGTATCCTTTTAAACAGAGATCAGAAAACACCCAATATTTGTGAAAATGTACCCCTTTTTAAAAAAATCAGCAACCCCCCCAAAATTAGTGAAATGTATCCTTTTAAACAAAATCAAACCAACCCTATTTTAGTGAAAAATGTACCCTTTTTTAAAAAATCAGCAAACCCCTTTTAGTAAAAAGTATCCTTTTAAAGAGATCAAAACACCCATATGTAGTGACAATGTTTTTTTAAAGAGTCAGTTTACACCCATATGTAGGGGGACAATGCCCTTTTAAAGAGATAAAATAAAACCTATTTGTAGGGGACAATGTACCCTTTTTTAAAGAGATCAGAACACCCATATTTTGGGGACAAGTATCCTTTTAAAAAATAAGATACCCCCATAGTAGTAAAAAATGTACCCTTTTAAAGAGTCAGAACCCCCATATTTTAAGGGGCGATGTACCCTTTTTAAAGAGATCGTTTAAAACCATATGTAGTGCAATGTTTCCTTTTAAAGGATCAGAAACCCCCCATATTTTAGTGACGTTGTATCCTTTTAAAAAGATCAGTTTCCCCATATATAGTGACAATGTTTTTCCTTTTAAAAGAGTTTCAGAACCCCCATATGTAGTGACAATGTATCCTTTTAAACAGAATCGTTACACCCATATTAGTGAAAATTTGTACCCTTTTAAAAAGAGATCGGGAACCCCCATATTAGTGACAATGTACCCTTTTTAAAAGAGATCAGAACACCCATTTTAGTGACAATGTACCCTTTTAAAAAAGAGTCAAAAAAAACCCCTTTATATTAGTGACAATTTTACCCTTTTTAAAAGAGATCAGAACCCCCATATTAGGACAATGTATCCTTTTAAACAGAGTTCGAACACCCATATTTTGGTGCAATGTACCCTTTTTTAAACAGAGTTTCACCCAACCCCCCATATGAAATGAAATTTTATCCTTTTAAACAGATTCAGTCCACCCAATTTTTAGTGCCCCAATTGTACCCTTTTTAAAAAGAGATCAGAACACCCTATTAGTGACAATTTTTTCCTTTTTTAAGAGTCAGAACCCCATTGTAGTGCAATGTTCCTTTTAAAGAGTTCAGAAAAAACCCATTTTGTAGTGCAATGTACCCCTTTAAAAAGAGATAAGATACCCCCTATATTTAGTGAAAATGTACCCTTTTTAAAAGAGATCAGATACACCCATTTTTTGTAAACTTTGTATCCTTTTAAAAAAATCAGTTTTACACCCAATTTAGTAACAATGTATCCTTTTAAAAAAAATTAGCAAACCCATATTTAGGGGGCGATTTTTCCTTTTTAAAAGAGATCGATCACCCTTTGGTAGTGACAATGAAACCTTTTTTAAAGGATCAGAACCCCCTATTTAGTGACGTTGTACCTTTTTAAAAGATCGATACCACGATTTATAGTGACAATGTACCCTTTTTTAAACGAGTTCAGATACACACTATATATAGGGGACGATGTACCCTTTTTAAACAGAGATCGATACCCCCCTATATATAGTGACAATTTTATCCTTTTAAACGGGAGATCAGTTTTCACCCTTATATATAGTGCGATGTACCCTTTTAAACAGAGATCGAACACCCTATATATAGTGACGATGTACCCTTTTTAAAAAACAGAGACCCAGATTCACCCTTTATATAGGGACGAATGTATCCTTTTTAAACGAGACCCAAAATACACCCTTATGCGTGACGTTGAAACCTTTTTTTAACAGAGATCAGATACACCCTTTATAGGGGACATGTACCCTTTTAAACAGAGATCAGTTTTACCCCCCATATGTTGTAAAGTGGAAATTCACCCTTTACGAAAATCAGGTAGTTTTTAAAACAAAATTTATATTTTTTATATGAAGCCCGGCCCGGGGTAGTAGTAGTATTTTAGTACTAGTAATAGTAGTAGTAGTAGTAGTAGTAGTAGTAGTAGTGGGGGGTGGTAGTATTTGTAGTAGTATAGTAGTAGTATTAGGGGGGTTTAGTAGTAGGATTTGGGGTTTG
>JAPXFY010007427.1:0-2500 GCA_030674185.1 Monoplex corrugatus | reverse complement strand
GCTTCAGCTTTGCCTGGCGACTGTAGAGCGCAACATCAGTGAGACTGTGTGGGACATCAAGCCATTTCCTTGTGCTTGTGTTGATTTTGGCCTCCATTGATTCTATTGTGCTCGTGCAGATAGTGTATATCAACAGAGGCCAGAGAAGTTTTGGAGTCAGCATGAACTGCAGGCACCATACTTTGTATTTTCAAAGAAGGTCATAGCGGTCTATTGCCTGTAAACTTTCATCTGCCATTTGCTTGGTTTCCTTAACCCTTTGTGTATCTTTCAGGGAATCGTCATAGAACCTTCCGAGACTTTTCACTTGTTCTTCTGTCACTGTTGGAATGGACTGATTGGCGACAGTTAACATTACTGTTGTGTTATCTGTCACTGTTGGAATGGACTGATTGATGACAGTTAACATTACTGTGTTGTTATCTGTCACTGTTGGAATGGACTGATTGATGACAGTTAACATTACTGTTTTGTTATCTGTCACTGTTGGAATGGACTGATTGGCGACAGTTAACATTACTGTTGTGTTATCTGTCACTGTTGGAATGGACTGATTGGTGACAGTTAACATTACTGTGTTGTTATCTGTCACTGTTGGAATGGACTGATTGGCGACAGTTAACAATACTGTGTTGTTATCTGTCACTGTTGGAATGGACTGATTGGTGACAGTTAACATTACTGTGTTGTTATCTGTCACTGTTGGAATGGACTGATTGATGACAGTTAACATTACTGTTTTGTTATCTGTCACTGTTGGAATGGACTGATTGGCGACAGTTAACATTACTGTTGTGTTATCTGTCACTGTTGGAATGGACTGATTGGCGACAGTTAACATTACTGTTGTGTTATCTGTCACTGTTGGAATGGACTGATTGGCGACAGTTAACATTACTGTTGTGTTATCTGTCACTGTTGGAATGGACTGATTGGCGACAGTTAACATTACTGTGTTGTTATCTGTCACTGTTGGAATGGACTGATTGGCGACAGTTAACATTACTGTGTTGTTATCTGTCACTGTTGGAATGGACTGATTGGCGACAGTTAACATTACTGTGTTGTTATCTGTCACTGTTGGAATGGACTGATTGGCGACAGTTAACATTACTGTGTTGTTATCTTTCACTGTTGGAATGGACTGATTGGCGACAGTTAACATTACTGTTGTGTTATCTGTCACTGTTGGAATGGACTGATTGGCGACAGTTAACATTACTGTTGTGTTATTTGTCACTGTTGGAATGGACTGATTGGCGACAGTTAACATTACTGTTGTGTTATCTGTCACTGTTGGAATGGACTGATTGGTGACAGTTAACATTACTGTTGTGTTATCTGTCACTGTTGGAATGGACTGATTGGTGACAGTTAACATTACTGTGTTGTTATCTGTCACTGTTGGAATGGACTGATTGGTGACAGTTAACATTACTGTGTTGTTATCTGTCACTGTTGGAATGGACTGATTGGCGACAGTTAACATACTGTGTTGTTATCTGTCACTGTTGGAATGGACTGATTGGTGACAGTTAACATTACTGTGTTGTTATCTGTCACTGTTGGAATGGACTGATTGGCAACAGTTAACATTACTGTTGTGTTATCTGTCACTGTTGGAATGGACTCATTGGCGATAGTTAACATTACTGTGTTGTTATCTGTCACTGTTGGAATGGACTGATTGGCGACAGTTAACATTACTGTGTTGTTATCTGTCACTGTTGGAATGGACTGATTGGTGACAGTTAACATTACTGTGTTGTTATCTGTCACTGTTGGAATGGACTGATTGGCAACAGTTAACATTACTGTGTTGTTATATGTCACTGTTGGAATGGACTGATTGGTGACAGTTAACATTACTGTTGTGTTATCTGTCACTGTTGGAATGGACTGATTGGCAACAGTTAACATTACTGTTTTGTTATCTGTCACTGTTGGAATGGACTGATTGGCGACAGTTAACATTACTGTTGTGTTATCTGTCACTGTTGGAATGGACTGATTGGTGACAGTTAACATTACTGTGTTGTTATCTGTCACTGTTGGAATGGACTGATTGGCGACAGTTAACATTACTGTTGTGTTATCTGTCACTGTTGGAATGGACTGATTGGTGACAGTTAACATTACTGTTGTGTTATGTCACTGTTGGAATGGACTGATTGGTGACAGTAAACATTACTGTTGTGTTATCTGTCACTGTTGGAATGGACTGATTGGTGACAGTTAACATTACTGTTGTGTTATCTGTCACTGTTGGAATGGACTGATTGGCGACAGTTAACATTACTGTTTTGTTATCTGTCACTGTTGGAATGGACTGATTGGCGACAGTTAACATTACTGTTTTGTTATCTGTCACTGTTGGAATGGACTGATTGGCGACAGTTAACATTACTGTTGTGTTATCTGTCACTGTTGGAATGGACTGATTGGTGACAGTTAACATTACTGTGTTGTTATCTGTCACTGTTGGAATGGACTGATTGGC
>JAPXFY010007426.1:0-10787 GCA_030674185.1 Monoplex corrugatus | reverse complement strand
TAAGCTTCGTTTAAAAATTGTGTGCGAAAATGTTTGGAGCGGATTTTTACACGTGACACAGTATACCTGAAGCAGTCAGCTCAATAAATACACATTTGTGACCCCCACCACGAAATCAGTCTTAACTCGCAGTCTTAACTAGGAGCTGAAAAGGTGACTGAGAATCTATCTACGGTGTTTTGACTTTTTCTCAAAATTGATTTCTGTAGACTATAATCTATCCCCACAGAAATATTTATTGGTGAAAAAATATTTATCAATTTAAAATGGTATTTTAATGCACTGATTGCAGCAGAAAGAACGCAATTTCTTACCAAAAGTACCTATTTTTGTCTCTTATTATGAACTGTAAACTGTACAGAACCCCCACATGTAATATACTGACGGAAAGCTTTCAGATAATGACAGCTAAAATTAGAAACAAACTGGATCAAAGCCACCAAATAAAGAAATTTAAGGAAAATGTGTAGGAGAGCATACAAAAACTTTAGAGGCCGTTTTCTCAAAATTTAATGACTTTAAACATACATAACTTCTACATTTTTTTAGTACAAACTTTATTCAAGTACCAAAATAATCAACAGAATGTACACTTTCCAGTAATATGTATATCTCAAAATGCTCAAAATCTAGTTAAGACTGATTCATTGCTGGCAGGTCACATTTCTTCTTCTTCTCTCTTCTTCAGTGTTGAGGGCCCACAATCAAACTTGATTATTCTGGCGCCTATAACTGGGGGGTTTGCAGCAGATAAATCTGGAGCAGTGGACATGTCTTAAGAGTTCAGTTTTAATCATGATGATGGTGGGGTGGGGGGAATGAGGGTGGTGGGGTGAGGAGGGGGAAGGGGGTGAAGAGGGGTGGGGTGGGTGAAGAGGGCAGCAAGGTGGGTGGGGCAGGGGCTCTGAATGGAAGTGGGGGGGAGGGAAGGGGAGTCGGTCTAGTCTGGGATTTTGGAGGCCCTTGACACGAATGTGTCAAGTGTTGTGGCCTCAACTGTTCCTTGTTGGAGACTGTTCCAGTTCTTGATAGTTCTTGGCAGAAATGAAGCAGCTCTATACTGGGTCCTTGATGTGATCAAGTGGAACTGTCTGTCATGGCCACGTCGCTTACGGTCAGGTAGAGGGACTAGTTTTGCTTGTAGGCTGGGACAGTGAGCAAGGCCTTGGTACACTTTGAACAGCATAGAGAGTCTTGCTACTTGCCGTCGTTTCTCCAATGAGGGCCAGCCCAGTGTGACCAGCATGCTGCTAACACTAGAAGTGTTCCTATATCTGTTGAGGACGAAGCGTGCAGCTCGTCTTTGAACCTCTTCTATTTTAGTTATGTTTTTCTCTGCATGGGGGTCCCAGACAGAAGATGCGTACTCCAGATGGGGGCGAACTAGTGCTTTGTAGGCTCTTTCCTTGATCTCTGAGGAGCTGATTTTCAGATTTCGTCTGAGGAATTTGAGCATTCTGTTTCCTTTGGAACACAGGTTGTTTATGTGTTCGTCCCAACTCATGTCTTTGGCCACGGTGACACCAAGGTATTTTGTAGATGTTACGGTGTCGAGGGTATGTCTGTGAAGGGAATAGTCATAGTGAAGTGGGGACCTACTCCTTGTGACACGAAGGGTTTGGCATTTCGCAGGATGAAACTCCATATCCCAGCTCCTCTCCCAATCGGCTAGGTGTTGGAGATCTTCTTGGAGCTGTTCTTGGTCTTGGCTGTTGGCTATCATCCTGGAAACTGCTGTGTCATCAGCGAACATCCGTGCCTTTGCTAAGAGCGTCTCAGGGAGGTCGTTAATATATACTAGGAACAAGCATGGACCTAGCACAGACCCCTGAGGTACACCAGATTTGACGCTCACTGCGGAGGAGGACGCTCCACCCACTACTACTGCTTGCTGCCGATCCTTGAGAAAGTTGGAGATCCATGCTCCTGTAGTTCCTCTGATGCCGTATCTCTGGAGTTTATGCATTAGCAAAGAGTGATCGACCCGGTCAAATGCCTTTGAAAAGTCCATTATGAGGACATCAGTCTGTTTGCCTCTTTCCAGGTTTGCAGTCAGCTCTTCAGTGAACTCAAGGAGTTGGGTCTCACATGATCGTCCTTTTCTAAACCCATGCTGGTTGTCGCTCAATATCTGGTGGCTCTCAAGGTGTTGCATTACTGCACTATGATGTGCTCCAACGTTTTGCACACAATGCTGGTAAGGGAGACTGGCGGTAGTTGGCTGGGTTGTACTGTTCTCCCTTCTTGAATATTGGTGCTGCATGTGCTGTCCTCCAGTCAGCTCAAAGATCAGTCTGTTCAGCGGTGGTAATGATTTTCTGCATAGAGACTTTCACGTGAACCAAGCGATACTTGAATCGCAACAACTGATACGACGAATCGCAAGTTGTTGATGCATTGTTCCCAACAGCCTGTAAAGTTTTGAAACGATTATAGTAGGTACTCCATGGAATCACCTGGAAGAAAAAAACAGTCCAGGCCAGTACTGTTGCCGCATTCTCAGCAGCGGTGGGCAGTCCTGCAGCCCTCCACTAAATCCACGCTGCATATTAGTTAGGTAGGTGGGGAAAGGGTGGGGGTGGGGTCCTTTTGTTGTTTGTTTTTGTGGGCTTGGCACTACCTCCTGTAGTGTCAGGGCCGGTAATATACAGGCTTGCCTGTATGTGCAAAGCGAAAAGTAGTAGCGATCCGGCAGCTCCATACCTAGCTAGCCGTTAGCGCTTTCCCTGTTTTCCGTCGCAATATAATCAAGTTGGTTCAGCGACGTATACATCCAGATCCAGATCCAGATCCAGATTCATGCGCTCGATCGGCCATGACTGAGGCAAGTGTGGAGTCATCATCTACACCGGACAACCAGCCCGGTTCATCGGATTTGTGTGCTTCCGATTTATGGTTGAATCGACTTGTTGGTAAGTTAACGTCTAGGTATTCTATTTTTTAAAGTTTAGTAATGGGAATTCAGTGTTTACAAGCAAAGCACTAATGTAACATACTGGCGTCGGCAATATAAACAAAGCTTCGAAAGCTGGCGTTTCCGGTTAGGTGGTTGAGGTTGTATAAAGGTCTTGTGAATCACACAATCAGTTATATTTATGAGGGAACTATAATTTTTGGTTTGATAGCAAGTCTTTCTGGTCTTGAGGTATATTTTACGAAAAATTGAGAAATACGAAGTCACGTGACCAGTCAATCTGACCTAATTTTTGATGCATGCTAAAATCGTGACACTGTCACTGTGTGACTGTTGAATTGTACAGCACAATATACCGCAATCGAAAATATTATGTTAGTAACATGACAAGACTGTTTAACAGTAAAATATCAACATGTGAAAAATTGCTGTCAGCCGATGCAGCGAAATAATTATCACCTTAAAAAATCTTAAGCTTTCAAGTCTTTTAGTTTCTGTTTTAGGTGTACTTTCACATTGTTTTTTATCCCTCCGTATGCCATCGCTTTGAATTATGTAGGATGTCACATCATGTCATGTCGGCCTCTTTACATCTCAGGAGATGATAGTCTGCACCAGGAGGCGTTGTGGTCATGACGTGCACTTTCTGCTGTGGCTGTGCAGGCCGATTCTTGAGTGGCAATATAACAGTTAATACACGTGGTATACAAAAATAAATAAGTTCACACATATACACACGCGTGCGTGCGCATACACACACACACACACACACACACACACACACACACACACACACACACACACACACACACACACACACACACACACACACACCTCTTGTAGTTGTGACTGTTTAGAACGGTTATATCAATATATACTCCTAATCATAATTTAAGGGCCACTTCTTCCTTCCTCTCTAATTTTAAGTTGAAATAATTGACAATGTTTAGAATTGATTCTATGTTTTATTTCATCATTTCCACACCTGTTTTGGAAAAAGAAATTAGCACAATGACCCATTAGTGAACAGCACATGCATTTAAAGGAACATCCCCCCCTTTTCAAAAAACAGAAAGTGTCAGATTTGGCCAATCTGTTTTCAATATCGCGTGTGTCCGCCCCGAGCCTGGATGCATGCTTCACAGCGCCGATGCATCGACCCCACAAGGGTACGGAGTGTGTCCTGAGGGATGGCCGCCCACTCGATCTGCAGGATGTCGACCAGCCTGGCCAGGGTGCCCGGTGGGGGGTGGTTGTCCCTGATGCGCCTCCCGAGCACATCCCAGAGGTGTTCAATTGGGTTCAGGTCAGGTGAGCACGCTGGCCAGGCCATACGGACGACTTCATGCTGCTCCAGGAAGTTGGTCACAAGGCGTGCTCGATGCGCAGGTGCATTGTCGTCCTGGAAGATGGCGCCTTGACCAAGGTCCACAAGCGCAGGCAGTGCCACGGCCGCCAGAACCTCGTCCCGGTACCGGACCCCGTTCAGGATGCCGTCAATGGGGAGCAGGGGGGTCCGGGTACCACGGCTCATGCCACCCCACACCATCACCGACCCGCCGCCGTACCGGTTATGCTCTTGGACAGTGGCGTCAGCGAACCTCTCCCCTTGACGTCGCCACACCCGAGCCCGGCCATCGTTAAAGGTCAGGGTGAACCTGGACTCATCCGAAAACAAGACCCGGGCCCACTGTTGCCTTGTCCAGGTCACGTGCTCCCTGGCCCAGGTCATGCGGCGCACTCTGTTGACCGGTGACAGCACGGGTCGGACGGCCGGTCTCCGTGACCTCAAGTTTGCCTCATGTAGCCGTCTTCTCACCGTGCTGCAGCTGATGTTAGCACCTGTTGCGTCCCTCAGCTGACCCCTCAAGGTCACCGCAGTGGATGCCCTTTCCCTCAGGACGGAGAGGGCAAGGTAGCGGTCTTGCTGTCTTGTCGTTACTCTGGGTCGACCCGTGTGACGCCTTTCCTGGACTGCTCCAGTCTCATTGAAGCGCTCCAGCAGTCTCTGGATTGTGGAATGCGACACTTCAAGTCGTCTAGCAACTTCCCGCTGCGCTAGGCCTTCATCAAGCAGAGCGAGGGCTCTCCCCCCGCTGCTCATCCGTCATCCGTCGTCTTGCAAGCATGGTTAAAACGAACCAAGAACGGGTCCTTTTTATCCTCGTCTGCGGGCAACTTTGGATGGAGTAGTGTTCAAAAAGGGCTTGCCTTGCACGTGCAAAGCGAATTTTGTCGCTACCTTGCCTGCGTCGTCAGAGAGACCCTGCTGAAGATTCGACAATTTCGTGTGGAAATTGTCTTCCTTGGGCCGCCCATTGCAAATCGGCAAATCCCCAAACACGTGCCAAAAGGAAACTGCAATGTTGTCTGAGCTCTTATCCATTCAGTTACGGCAACGAATTGGAGAAAAGAGTAAGAGAAAATAGGTTATTTCTCCTTTCAAAAATTGACTCAAAAACGTTCCTGGCCCTTCAATAATGACGTGTAGTATATGTCTATTTGCAGCTGAACATGATGATATCTATGAAGAACTCAGGAGAAGCTTCTTTACCACGGTAAGAGGCAGACCACCTGATCCACCCAAAGTGGATCTCACCAATAGATTGTTGCTACAACTCACATTTTGCAGACTAAGGGCGATGCAGACTAAGGGCGACAAATCAGAAGAGATGTAAGTCACGGACTGACAGAGAATGAACTGTGTTGTACCAGGTGTCACTTGTTATTCCTTCTTCCCCTCCACCTCTTCAACTTCTCCATCTCTTCCACTTCTCCTCCACCCCTTCCACTTTTACTGTTTTAAGTAGTTTATTTTTTGAATGCCATTTTTTGGCACAATGTGTTTAAAGCAGTTTAAATGTTATTCTAGATTCGATGTTATATTTCTGTAGAAATTGTGATTTATTCAAAATGAAGAGTATTTTTTGCATCGTTATTCTGCTCTTAAATTGGGGGGGAGGGGGGAAATGAATTCTCTCTCCCTCTCGCTTTCTCTCTCTCTCACTCTTACAGTTACACACACTCATTCTCATCGACCAATGTGTGTGTGTGTGTGTGTGTGTGTGTGTGTGTGTGTGTGTGTGTGTGTGTGTGTGTGTGTGTGTGTGTGTGTGTGTTGCAGGTTGCTGGTTGGTTTGAAAAATTGTTTCCTTCTGTCAGTTCACAGGAGAAGGAAATTCATTCTTTTCTGCAGACTCCTATCGACTTTAACGTTGTGTCATTGTCTTTGAGCAAGCATGGACTCAAACAAGGACAACTTATTTCCCATGATATAACAAATTTGACACAGTCATCCGAACCTCTGAGTCTTACACAGGAAATTATTGTGGATTTGGAACACTTCCATAGCAGAGAAAAACTGAGAAGACTAGAAGTAGAACACGTTGTCCATTTAAAAATAAAAGAAATATTACTTGAAAATAAGAGATTGAAGCAGTTGACGGAGGCCAAATTGGCACAGAAGGCAGATCTCATCAGGCTTGTCTTAGCACATGGTGGGCCATGTCACGGAAGAAATGATGTCATCCACCTTATCAGAAGACGTATAAGAAGTGGAGCATCTATTGCTAAAGTGAAAAAAAATGTCAGGGATGAAATTTGCTACCCAAAATCTGTTATGGAAAAAGGAATATTGAGGCTGACTGGCACCCTAAAAGATTTGCAAAAGTCACTTGAAAGCCATCTGTTGTCTTATGTAGCTGAGTCACTGCCGGAAGATGGTGCTCCTGTTGAAATCGGACTGATGTTGGAAGACTCTTAAGAGGAAATATCCATTACTGGTCCCAGTGCTTTGGAACAACAAGTTGAAGACTTCTGGAACTGATGATGACAAGCAACCATCAGAGTTGCAACCCTTTCGTTTCACTACTCAAGGTCAGTGGGTTGACGTTTTCTACAATGAAAATTGCTTCATTGGTCAAATCCTAGAGTGAAGAAGAATGGTGAGGAAGGTACTGTCCAGTTCATGGAACAGATGCATGGCTGAAAAGACCTTTTCAGATTGCCAAGACGTGAAGATGTGACTGATGTGAGTGCTCAGTACATATTCCAGTGGGACTTTGATAACCTACCAGTCAGCAGTGATAACAGAATTTGGTAGGTGGCTGACGTCAACGGCACTGCTTCGGTCTACGCCAGAATTCCCCAATACTAACTTCCACCACAGCATCCATATACACAGTTTTATCATCTGTGAAGGCATATATTTCAATTCTATTGTTTTGCAGATTCCATTGATATAAAATACTTTTCTGTGGGTCAATTCTGAGCTAAGATATGAATGTTTCATGATTTACCCAATTAAGGTTTACACGCGTCATGAAATTGTGGGCACAATTTAGCATTTTTTATACTTTTGATATGCTCATCAGTTGGCTATAAATGGTATGACATGTCTGGAAACAATTCTGTTAATAATATATGTTATAGTGAACAAATTTTTGTAGCAAGAAAGTGAAACTTTGTGCTTTATATTCAATTATTCAGATGTGTAAACATAGACATTTATGCTAATTTGAGAGGTGTACAAAAATGTATACCAAAAAAAAATTATTCAAAAATTCTTAACTTGCTTATAAATTGTTGTACTAGAGCAATAATTATACCACTGGAATCAGCAAAAAAAAGTTCTATAAAAATACACAATTATATTTTTACTTTCTACAACTTCAAAAATCAGTTTGAACTAAGGAAGTCTGACACATGAAAACAGCTCGTAGTGTAGATCTAACATCAGTTTCAGAATGTAAATCAGATTGGCCTACATAGAATAATCAGGTAGTTCCAAAAAATTTCAGGTGTTTCTATTCAGTATGTAATTACCATCACCAAAAAGAGCAAAAAAGGAACTTTAAAATACACTACGCACAAAAAGTTAAGGATCACTTGCACAAAAATTCATAACTTTCAAAATTAGAAAGCCAATGCGTTGAAGTTTGGCAAACATATAATTCCATGCTTTAGTGATAACGATACACAATTGCCTTCAATTTCGAGCAATCGTTTGGTGTGTACATTTGATCAAAGTGGGTACGTATCGAAATTTGATTTCCCAAAGTCATTGAAATCACAAGACAGGGCATTCTGATGCTCCCAAAAGTTCAGTAATGCGTGTAACCGCCATGGCTGTTCTGGCACTCGACGCAGCGAGTCCTCATCGAGTTGACCAGGTTGGTGAAGATCCTCTGTGGAAGCGCCTGCCACTCAGCCTGCAGCATCTGGTAGAGGTGTTGGGCATCCCTGGGAGGGGGGTGGTTGCTCCTCACTTTGCGATCCAGCTCATCCCAGAGGTTCTCAATCGGGTTGAGATCGGGACTGCATGCTGGCCACTCCATTCTGTTGACTCCAGACTGCTGCAGGAAGTCGTTGACCACCCTTGCCCTGTGGGGGCGAGCGTTGTCATCCTGGTAGACAGCCGTCGGTCCCATCTGCTGCAGTGTAGGCACAGCCAGCGGTCGACGGATCTCATCCCGGTATCGGAGGTCAGTCAGGTTACCCTGTACATGATACAAGGGTGTTCTGTGGTGAAGGCTGAAGGCCCCCCAGACCATTACAGAACCTCCACCAAAGGCCACCTTTTCTTGGACAGTGGTGTCAATAAAGCGTTGCCCTGGGCGCCTCCAGACCCTCAGTCGGCCGTCGTTGTGGTTCATGGTGAAGCGTGATTCATCACTGAACAGGACCTGGGACCATTGCTGACGTGTCCACCTCACGTGACGTCTGCAGAAGGCGCGGCGTGCTGCCCTATGGGCTGGAGTTAAGCGTGGCCGTACAGCTGGGCGACGAGAACGGAGGTTAAACCCATGAAGGCGGTTCCGTATGGTCTGCTGGCTGATGTTGATGTTAGTAGCCACCCTCAGCTGCCTTCAAATGATGCTGGAAGAGGCTGTTCTTGTCTGCAGGGCTTGTCGTTCAATGAGACGATCTTCACGTGGGTTTGTCTTCTTCGGTCGACCACATCTGCGTCTTTCATGGACCCTCCCAGTGGCTGTGAAGCGTTGAATCAGTCTGACAATGACCGAGATGGACACCTGAAGTCGCCTAGCCACTTCTCGCTTGGGAACACCATCTTGGAACCATGCAACAGCTCGTCCCCTCTCAAACTCGCTCAATTTTCGTCGTGGAGGCATTGTCAGATCCTACTACTGGTGGAATGTCTTCTTATAAAGCCAAGCAAGAGACAGCATCTCACACATAAACAGCAGTGCTTGCACGTGCATAATGGTTTTTCCATCTGGCTTGTGCAATGTGTTCAGGCAGAACGGTCCAAAACAAGGTCCTTTTTCGCAAGTTTCCGCTTTTCCGTTTGCGGCCAAGCTCATTAGTAGAGAATCCCGTGCAATTTTCGCACTAACACAACATCGCCCACTTACAGCTGAACAAGAATTCATAACAATTTGGCTGGACTGAGAAATAAATAACAGTAGCGAACTGAGTTTATTACGCACCTGTTTTCTCATAGTGATCCTTAACTTTTTGTGCGTAGCTTATGTTGCTGTACTATTTGCACACTGTGCAGGTTGTATGTTGCTGTACTATTTGCACACTGTGCAGGTTGTATGTTGCTGTACTATCTGCACACTGTGCAGGTTGTATGTTGCTGTACTATTTGCACACTGTGCAGGTTGTATGTTGCTGTACTATCTGCACACTGTGCAGGTTGTATGTTGCTGTACTATCTGCACACTGTGCAGGTTGTATGTTGCTGTACTATCTGCACACTGTGCAGGTTGTATGTTGCTGTACTATCTGCACACTGTGCAGGTTGTATGTTGCTGTACTATCTGCACACTGTGCAGGTTGTATGTTGCTGTACTATCTGTACACTGCAGGTTGTATGTTGCTGTACTATCTGCACACTGTGCAGGTTGTATGTTGCTGCATTATTTGCACACTGTGCAGGTTGTATGTTGCTGTACTATTTGCACACTGTGCAGGTTGTATGTTGCTGTACTATCTGCACACTGTGCATGTTGTATGTTGCTGCACACTGTGCAGGTTGTATGTTGCTGCATTATTTGCACACTGTGCAGGTTGTATGTTGCTGTACTATCTGCACACTGTGCAGGTTGTATGTTGCTGCATTGTCTGCACACTGTGCAGGTTGTATGTTGCTGTACTATTTGCACACTGTGCAGGTTGTATGTTGCTGTGCTATTTGCACAATGTGCAGGTTGTATGTTGCTGTACTATTTGCACACTGTGCAGGTTGTATGTTGCTGTACTATTTGCACACTGTGCAGGTTGTATGTTTCTGTACTATCTGCACACTGTGCAGGTTGTATGTTGCTGTACTATTTGCACACTGTGCAGGTTGTATGTTGCTGTACTATTTGCATACTGTGCAGGTTGTATGTTGCTGCACAGTCTGCACACCCCGTCTTCGTTGAGCGTGCATGCTGGGAGTTTTCATGATTCCATAAGCTACCAGACACTGACATGACTTACAGGATCTTTAACGTGCATAGTTCATATTCTCATTTACCTTTTTCCGTCCTCCAAAAGAGGAACAGGTACCCATTTACAGCTGGGTTAACACAGGGTAATGATTTACAGCTGGGTTAACACAGGTTAATCAGTTACAGCTTGGTTAACACAGGTAATCATTTTTACATCTGGGTTAACACAGGTTAATTCATTTACAACTGGGTTAACAGGGTAATCCTTTACAGCTGGGTTAACACAGGTTAACCATTTACTGCAGGTTAATATTTACAGCTGGGTTAATACAAGTTAATCATTTACAGCTGGGTTAACAGGTTAATCATTTACAGCTGGGTTAACTCTGGGTAATCATTTACAGTTGGGTTAACGCATGATAATCATTTACAGCTGGGTTAACACAGGTTAACCATTTACAGCTGGGTTAACA
>JAPXFY010007425.1:0-10791 GCA_030674185.1 Monoplex corrugatus | reverse complement strand
AGCAGCACTGAAAAAGATGAAACCAGGAAAAAACCCTTACCAGACGACATCACTACAGAGATGATTGAAGCCCTGGAGGAATTTGGCATAGAAAAAATAACAGTCCTCCTAAATGAAATTTATGACACTTGAAAAATCCCCAAAGATATGTCAAAATCAATTTTCATTGCACTTCTAAAGAAGACAGGGACTATAGAATGCGAACTCCATCGCACAATCAGTTTGATGAGTCATGTAACAAAAATCCTGTTAAGAATAATCATGATGAAGACAAGAAATAGAATCAAAAGAGAAATAGCAGAAGAACAGTGTGGATTTGTGGAGGGGAGAGGAACTATTAATGCCATATACATCCTAAGAACTATCATAGAGAGGTCAATTGAGATGAATAAGGATTTGTATTTATGCTTTGTTGACTATACCAAGGCTTTCGATCGGGTACGACATGATGAATTGATCAACCAACTGGAGAGACTCAATGTCGATGGAAAAGATCTACGAATAATCAGGAATATGTACTGGGAACAAACAGCTGCAATGAGAATAGAAAACAATATAAGCTCTTTTCAAAACATCAAAAGGGAGTCAGACAGGGTTGTGTTTTGTCACCAGATCTGTTTTCACATTATAGCAAAAACATCATAAGAAACCTAGAAACCCTGGATTAAAGGTTGGAGGGAAAATGATAAACAACATTCGATACGCAGACGACATCGTGCTAATTGCAGAAAATGAAAGGGACCTACAAAACCTTATGAATATACTAGAAACAGAAAGCAAAGGTAAGTGGTTGGAACTAAACAGCAGGAAGACTGAAGTCATGGTGATCAGTAAAAAACATGAAATCCCCTCCTGCAAAATAACAGCAAATGGCACAACCTTGACACAGGTTAATAAGTTCAAATACCTGGGAACGATCATTTCATCAGACGGCAGATGCACATCGGAAATAGCTGGCAGAATCGGCCAAGCCAAAACAGCATTCAAGAAGATGACAAGCATTCTTACCAACAAATGCCTATCAATTAACATCAGAAAGAGAGTCCTTAAATGTTATATAGAACCAATACTGTTGTACGGATGCGAGGCGTGGACAGTCAGCAAGCAAAGCCAGAGCAGGATCGAGGCAGCCGAGATGTGGTTTCTCAGAAGAATGTTGAGAGTTCCATGGACAGCAAAGAAAACAAACGAGACAGTCTGGATGGAGGCAGACACAAATAAATCACTCATAAGGAAGATTAGGAAAAGACAAGCAACATTTATAGGCCATTTTAGGAGGAAGGGGTTTTGGAGCACCTGGTCACAACGGGAAAGCTGGAGGGAAAGAGAGCACCAGATAGACCCAGGGAGAGAATGCTGGACGGACTTGCAGAGTGGCTGGGGATGAAGAGGGTGGGAGAGATGCTGGGGGCAACGAGAGATAGAGATGGTTGGAAGTCCATGGTCGCAAACGTCATGCAGCAGGGCACCTGATGATGATGATGACTCTTTGCAATACTGATGGCTTTGAATTACTTTGTAAGTTGTCGTAGGATTATATCACAAAAGTAACACCTGGGTGTGCTGGATGGGCCGGAACCACAATGCGTTCACTTCCCAGTTCCTGACACCACGCAGTAGCCATTTTGCCAAACAATGTGGGAAGTTGTCCATGCGCTGCATAACTCATTCGGACCCAGTCTTCGGTAACCTTGTTCGCAAGCCAAATGGCAAAGAGTGGACAAGATAAACCAGGAGACATGGCCACATAAAGCACGCCAGACAGGTACAGCTAACTAGGGATCTAGACAAAACGAAAAAGACCTCTTTTCCCTTTCATCTGGCCTGTATCTCTGTGAACCCCGTCGTCCAATCAGCTTGATGAGTCATGTAACAAAAATCCTATTAAGAATAGTCGTGGTGAGGACAAGGAACAGAATCAAAAGAGAAATAGCAGAAGAACAGTGTGAATTTGTCGAAGGGAAAGGAACTATTAATGCCATATACATCCTAAGACTTATCATAGAGAGGTCAATCGAGTTGAATAAGGATTTATATTAATGCTTTGTTGATTATACCAAGGCTTTCGATCGGGTAAGACATGAAGAATTGATCTACCATTTAGAAAGACTCAAAGTTGATGAAAAAGATCTACGAATAATCAGAAATATGTATTGGTAACAAACAGCAGCAATGAGAATAGAAAACAATATAAGCTCTTTCAAAACATAAAAAGAGGGGTCAGGCAGGATTGTGTTTTATCACTGGTTTGTTTTCACTTTACAGCGAAAACATCATGAGAAACCTAGAAGAATGCACCAGGAGAAAGAGTGGAGGAAAAGTTATAAAGAAAAGCATTTGTTAACCAGGTGACACCGTGCTAACTGTAGAAAATGAAAGGGGCCTATACAACTTTGTGAATATAATAGAAATAGAAAACAGAAATAAAGGGTTGGAGCTAAAAAGCAAAACGACTGAAGCCATAGTAATCAGTAAAATTAATGAAATCCCCTCATGTAAAATAACGGCAAATGGCACAACTTTGAGATAGGTTGATAAGTTTATATATCTGGGAATGGTCATCTCACAAACGGCAGATGCACATCAGAAATAGCCAGTAGAATCGGCCAAGCCAAAACAGCATTCAAGAAGATAAAAAGAGTTCTTACCAACAAATGCCTTATCAGTTAACATCAAGAAGAGAGTTCTTGGATGTTATATAGAACGGATACTGTTGTACGTTTGCGAGGCGTGGACAGTCAACAAGCAAAGCCAGAACAAGGTTGAGGCAGCTAAAATGTGTTCTCTGAGAAGAATGCTGAAAGTTCCATGGACAGCAAAGAAAACAAACAAGACAGTCTTGGTGGGGAAAGACTTAAGAAGATCACTGATAAGGAAGATTAGGAAAAAAACAAGCAACATCTAGAGGACATTTTATGAGGCAAGAGAAATCAGAACACCTGGTCACAACAGGAAGGTGGAGGGAAAGAGAACACCAGGTAGACCCAGTTTGAAATTATTGGACGAACTTGCAGGGTGGCTGAGGACAGAGAAGGTGGGAGATGTACTTGCAGAACAAAGCATAGATTCGTATAGAGGGCTATGATCACCAACGCCATGCGGCAGGGCACGATGAGTTCAATCTACCTTGCCGCCATCTGGCATAGCTGCCAGCTGTTCTCCCTGTACTACATGTATAGTTTCGACATATAGCGGTTCAAAACTCCCCATACTGCTTTACTTCAATCACAGGGGATGTTCATATGATCTTAAAATGGCCAGACATGACGCTCCAGACACAGCCTATGCTGCTTTTTAGCTACGTCTGACATACCCCCCAACGGCATTGCAGGTTTGCTGTCTTTCGAGTTGTCAACAGGACTTTCTCCGCAGTTATCAAGTCTAATTTCCTGAATTCACCACAAGCTTTGGGTCAAATTAGTATGACTATTAAATGGTGACTGTGAATGTAAGGACAGGACAGGTGTAATATAGTTCATGAATAATTAATTGCATACGCTTTGTGACGTCTACAGAATCTAACGGTCTTTATTCCACATCACTCTCTCTTGCTGTCACGCCGGAGGTTTCTGGTTGGAAAAAGCTGACAGGTTGGTGTTTGAATTACATTTTCTGTTTTGCACTTATTGCTTAGTTAGTTCGAAAATCAATCAGTTAGCCTACTTGCTTATCTACGTACTCATATAATTATATGCCTACTTTGTGAAAGAGTGGATGAATTTAATGCCTAATTTGTTTGATTTTTGTGTAGTTTTTTTTTTTTCATTCAAATCATATAAATCAAACCCTATGAAATACATTCCCGAACATTTAGAAATGACATGGCAGTAATAATTCACATTGACGGAATGGCAACAGTTTGTGACATTAGCATGCTGAACATGATTTACGTTCATTTTTTTTTTTAATTAAGTGACTATTATTTGAAAACACACAAATACACCTAAACACATACACACACACACATACACACACACACACACACACACACACACACACACACACACACATATGAACCCACGTTCGCACGCACGCACACGTGCACACACATACACGCACACATACGCACGCACATACACACATGCACATACACATACGCACGCACGCCACGCACATACACATATACACACACGCACACACACATACACACACCCGCACCCGTACGCGCGCGCACACACACACCACACACACACACACACACACCGGGCACACACACACACACACACACACACACACACACACAACACACACACACACATACAAATATACGAACACAATCACAGACACGCAGACACAGACACACAGACAGACACACACACATACGCACACATACTTATTCAGAGTGTCTTAGAATTGTGGGCTGGCTGCTAAAATCTACCTTCTTTCCTTTGCTGTCTATATCTGTCTACATGGTCAGACCACATCTGGCCATGAACGTGGCTGTTGTTTGTCCAGTTCCTACCTGCTTCCATAGAGCTTGGTGGTCAGAGGAGTTGTAGTCGGCCATGTCTATGTCACTCTGTTTGATAGAGATGAGGTGACATCGCTGTTTGGTTCTCTTGGCCTCATGGGGAGGTTGGTGATGGCATCAATTGGATTTTGAGGTTTATATGGTACATTAATAAAAAAAAAATAGGAAAAGACAAGCAACATCTAAAGGCCATTTAATGAGGGAAAAAAAATAGAGCGCCCCGTCACAGCAGGAAAGCTGGAAGGAAAGAGAACACCATGCCATGAACGCCAACACTATGCGAAAGGGCATGTGGCAATGATGATGGAGGATGTTGAACCGATAGTGGCTGGTAAAACTGTGGACACAAGGGTGACTTGAGTTCTGTGCAGTCAATGCCACCAGCTGCCTCAACATGCATGCAGCGAAAGTATATATGGATTCAAAGCGAGAGGCAGACCAAGGAAGACAGTGATTGACTGTGCGAAGGAGACCTTGACGTTACCTAGCAGTTCTCCTCTTCAAGCTTTCTAGCTTACTGCTCATCGTCTTGCTTTCCCCCACTGATACCCATGCAAAGCAGAAAGAGAAGAGAAGAAAACGAAAACTTGACATATCATGTCTCCAATTAACCCTATCCCATACTATTAAAATGACCAGCTCGCTGTCTGTCTTAATTTGTGTGGAGGGCAAGAATTGGATATGAAATATGTAATGTATTATACAACCACACTTGAAAACAATGTGATCTTGTGCTCGTTCTTCCTAATACTCCAATCACTCTAATCATTCTGGTGGTGTCCATATTCTATAGATCCCTATCCTACACATCTTCCCATCTCGAGTCCTTACATAGTTTATGCAGGATCAGACAGTCCGAAATACAACCTGCAGGCACCTTCTAACAAAAAAAGGTACCATGCAATAGAAGGCAAATGTCTACACTGTCATCTACATCAGACGACAATGGCGCTGGACACTCTTCTGGATGTTCCTTCAGGATGGAGCAATGCCAGGTTCTGAGACTCAACCACATGGCAGCCAACACAGGAACTGAAAGAAATAAACCAGCCACATTCATCGTATAGCTTGACAATGTAGACGACAAAAGGAAGAAGAAGATGATAAGACAAATGACGGACATGACAGGCCAGTGGCCAGGGTACAGGTCTACTAACGGATAGTGCTAGCTTCAAATCTGCTGGAGTACTGTTTAATGGTAATAGAGATTTTTCCCATCTCACAGGTCAGCGGTTTCAGTCTCAGTTTCAGTTTCTCAAGATCACGTTTTCCCAATCGGAATGAATTCCATATGCACTAAAGTCACAGGTGCCACGTGTGTGGTGATCATGGCATAAGCCTTAAGCCTGCACATAAACCCATGAGCTGGCAACATCCCGAGGCCCTACCCAGACAATGTTTTACCTTGTCTATATTTTATGCTGGTTATATGTAAATGACATGTGCATCTGTGTAACTTACCTTCAAAAAATGAACACACACACACACACACACACACACACACACACACACACACACACTCACACACACACACACACACACACACACACACACACACGAACATTAAGTATTGTATATGTAATACTGTTCATGTCACAGGACTTTTTCCTCGTCATCTCTGACATTTCTTCTGCTGAAAATAAACAATAACTAGGTTTTAGTCCGACTATCAAGACTCGGTCAGACTATACACTCTGTACATTTGAAGACGTGAATGCCATTATTTTGATTTTTGGTTATTTGTTATCCCTTGTAATCTATTATCACCTTTATAAGTTATTCGTACGTTGGACTATGTAATTTTCTTTTTATTGATTTTGCTACAATTTTGTTATCTTTACTTTGTAGTCTAAGTAATTACGTAATTTTCTTTCTGTCCAGTTCTCCTGGACACAGAAAATCAAAGTATTCATTATTATCGACCATAAATAACAGTTAATAGAAAGTTGGAGATTAACCAATATCAGCAATGCGAAAACAATCCCAAGTCAAGTTTTTGCAATGGAATTGTAGATCCCTTTCCACCAATTCGGCTTACTTGGAGCATTTCCTAGCATCAAATAGGTGTGAAATTTTGATTCTACAGTCGATGAATGTTGTCGCTACCAAGCTTCCCAGTTTCCCCAATTATTATTATCCTCCAGTCTATGAATGTGGGAATCACGGGAAGAAGGTATCCACCGCGATTTATATACTCAAAGAGTTACAATACTGCTTACTTACTTCCCCAGTTTTGAAATCAAGCGAAGATCTGCATGCTTGTGCTGCCACTGTCCAATTAAGCAATTCTCTAAACATTAACGTTTTGTCAGTCTACCTACCAACAGGTCCAAATGACCACAACACAGAATGGCTGCGCACTATCCAAGATCAGCAGCGTGGTAAATGGCTAATAGGTGGAGACTTTAATTCCCACTCCCCATTTTGGGAAAAGAACTGTTCTACTGTTACGAGCAATCGTTTGGTAGAAAATATCGTTGATAGTTCGCTTTACCTTCTAAATGATGGTAGTGTCACTAGGATCCCTGATGTTTCCAAACACAGGGCGACAGCCATCGATTTGTCTCTAATCTCACCAGAATTAGCACCATCCTGTACCTGGGAAACTCACAGAGACACTTTGGGAAGCGATCACCTACCTATCATCATAACCATAACTGACAAAAACATCAGGATGAAAGACAGCTCTCCTGAAATTATTCCAAAATATAATTACAAGTGTTCTGACTGGTCCTTATTTCGAACTGCTCTAGCTAATCAAGATTACAGACATTATGAAAGTGAAAATGTAGACATTATGTTTTCTAAATTCCAAGAGTCAATTTTAGCCGCTGCAGACCTATCGATTCCGAAACTCAAATCTTCTAGATCAAATAATCGATTGGGTAATGTTTGGTGGACAGAGGCATGTGAGAAAGCAGTTCAATATAAAAGGGAGAAATTCAAAATCTACATCAAAAGCCGGAAACCTGAGGATCATGTCGAAATGAAAAAAGCTAACATCCAATGTAACAAAATCATTGCTGAAGCAAAGAAAGATTATTGGGCATCATTCTGCACAAAAGAAATTTCAGATTTCAAAGATTTCCATAAAGTCTGGACGAAAATGAAACAAATGAAGGATGGAACCAACTTACCTAGGTGTCCGATAATGATTGAAACATGTAACACATTTCCTTCAGACATGGACAAAGCAGAAACTTTTGTGGATCTGTTCGCCAAAAACAGTAAAGTTGAAGGTTTATCTCCAGACTGCAAACATCACAGAGAAATGGAAGATTACAACCCAATCTACACTGATCCAGTACCACAGAATGATCTCTGGTTTAATTCTCCAATCACCTTAGAAGAGCTAAAAAACACAGTACTGTCTCTACACAACAAAAAGAGTTCGGTAGGTGTTGATGCAGTTTCGACTGAAATGATTAAACATCTCCCTGAAAGCTACCTTATTTTCCTACACAAAATTTTGCAGAAATGCTGGGTTACTGGAACTGTGCCACAAATCTGGCAAAAGTCTATAGTTATACCAATCTTAAAAACAGGAAAATCGAAAACCGATAAAAACAGTTACAGACCTATTGCTTTAACGTCCCATACAAGCAAACTAATGGAAAGATTGGTCTTAAACAGACTTTTACACTACTGTGATAAAAATAACGTTATTCCGGTAAACCAGGCAGGTTTTAGAAAAGGAAGATCCGCAGTTGAGCACCTAGTTAAACTTACAACTCAGATCAAACAACAGTTTGCCCGCAGAAAAAGTGTTTTAGCTACTTTCTTTGATGTGAAAAAAGCTTACGATCAAGTTTGGCATAAACGTTTATTGTTCAAGCTAAAATCTGTTGGTTTATCGGGCAATATGTTCAATTACATTAAATCTTTTTTAGCTAATAGAACAATTCAGGCAAGAGTGGGAGCTAGTTATTCTTCTTCACGATGCCTCGACATGGGGATTCCACAAGGTTCAGTGATAGCACCTATTTTATTTAATATCCTTATACAGGATCTTCCTAAAGCTCTTTCAAATCGTGTTGTTTTAGTACAGTACGCTGATGATATATGCACTTGGATGAATATCACTTTAAAAAAGACAACTCCACAGAGAACGCGAAATTACATCAGGAAGTTGTATCAAATTGATCTTGATAATCTTGGAAACTATATGTTAGAAAATGGGCTGTCGTTGTCAGCAGAAAAAACTAACATGATGCTGTTTGATCCTGGTGGTAACTCAAATAACTTGCCTATTTTCAAATTGCTTGGTGAAGTGTTAAATTACAAACAGGTCGTAAAATTCCTGGGAGTTTACATCACGTCCAAATTAAGCTGGAATGTCCATTTTGATTATATTTTAACAAAAGCTCGATAAACCTTAAATTTTCTAAAGATAATAAGCAAATTACCCTGGGGAATGGATACAAATGTACTGATTCATCTGTCAACAGCGCTGGTCAGGTCTAAATTATCCTACGCGCAAGAAGTTTTCTTCAATGCACCCAAATATTTACTAAAAAAGATTCAGAGCTTGGACTGCAAAAGTCTTAAAATTGCACTAGGTGTACCAACTCATGCTTCTACTCTGGAAACGTACAAAGTTGCTGGAATTCTACCTTTAAACAACCATCGTGAGTTAGCTACAGCAAAGTTTGCAATTAGAACTACTTCACAAGTGGATAATTTTGTGAGCAAAGAAATTAAGATCAGGTCTGATACTGACTTTCCAAAACGAGCAAAAAACATTTCATCACAAATTACAGCCGCAACTTACATATCTGGCCTGATCAAACAGTCCAACATAACAATAGATGAAATTGCTGAGAAACCAACGATAACGCCTATCCCTACATGGGAAATGCTAAATGCCACATTTGATCTCGATTATGCAAAAGTTAAAAAAGATGATAATGTCAACATTACGCTATCCACAGCTTGTGAACACATCGATGAAAAGTACAGTACCCACCTCCACATTTTTACCGATGGGTCAGTCTTAGCAAACCAGAGCGCTGGAGCAGCCTTTTATGTTCCAAAATTTAACATTAAAAAGTCTTTTTTCATTGGGGCAAATGTATCTATATATACAGCAGAATTGGTCGCTGTTGTTCAAGCGTTGCATTATTTAATAAGCCTTCGGCCTGTGTCATTCAAAGTAGTTCTCTTTGTTGATTCAAAATCTGTATTATATGCCTTACAGTCTTTTGATACAGACACAAGACCTGACTTAATTATTGAGGCAAATCATCTAATACATTGTTTAAAGATAAATGGTTCGGAAATCAATTTATGCTGGGTGCCTTCTCATGTTGGTCTTCATGGCAACAACGTAGTTGACAGAGCAGCTAAATCCGGTGCCCTCCATTCTGAAAATTCCATAGAATTACATGTTAACACCTCGGTAAAAGAAGCTTACAACTCGCTAGAATTAGCATCATGGATTCGATTTCATGAACATTTAAATGAAAAATTTGTGTCTCAAAAAAGAATCAAACTTTCAGTTCAAAATATCTGTAAAAATTTGCAGTATTCCTCGTTATATCATTTGAGATTAATTGTTATGACATATTTTCGCATTCAACTGAACGCTTTGAAAACAAAATATTGTAACAACGTTTTATGTATTTGTGGCGAACAATTCACATTGTTTCACTGTTTGTTTTACTGCAGAAAGCTTCGTTCCTTTTTACCAAAGACATTTACACAAGGAAACTATCTTGAAACGCATTTTAAAGAAGTAGTATCGGATCAAGTTTTGTTAGTTAAAATTTCAGAATCATTGGTTCACAGTCCTGTTAATGCGTTACTTTAAGATTATTATTATAATTATGATTATTTTTGTTTTGTTTTGTTTTTATGACGATTTTTCTTTTACATTATTGATGTTAGCGTTGTTCTAATTTCATTTCTCTGTTCATCCACATCCTTTTTCTTAAGACCTTGCCGCTTCCTTTTAATTTTTTTTACGTCCCTTACTCTGTTCCCCTCTCCCCTCCACACCCCCCCCCCCCCTTATTTCATCCTCCATGCCATTTTTCCCCGTCTAATATCACTTATAGTGAAAAGACGTTAAATCAAGCAACGAACGAACACACACACACACACACACACACACACACACACACACACATGTATATATATATATATATATATATATATATGTGTATATGTATATATATATAATATGTATATATATATACATGTATATAGCAGTTTCAACACGAGTGAAACTTTCCAAATAAGGCACAAACTGACATGTACATCTACCAACGTAGTGTGTCTCCTCCACTGCGATATCTGCCCTAAAACTCAAAACATAGGAC
>JAPXFY010007424.1:0-10797 GCA_030674185.1 Monoplex corrugatus | reverse complement strand
CCGGGGATTCTTTCAGCGTCAATAGTATCCCCACCTTCTGGAAATTCTGTGCTAGTAATTTCCTCTTTTCTGCCACTCTCTTTGTTTCTGCCTTGTTCCTTTGCTTTCTGTCATTAAATTTCTTCTTGTTATTTCCTGCCTTGCTGGTCCAGTCACCTTTGTTACTCATTTTCTCTTGGGATTCATAGTTGGGTACATGTAGTAGGTGCGTTTTGGGCTCTGGAGAAGTGGGGGTAAGCGGAGGCAATTTTGGGTAATTTGGGGCCCGTTTTTGTGTTTGTTTTGGTGTCCTTAGTAATGTGTGAATTTGTATTCAGGTGTGTTTTTTTAAATCCCCTGTGCGATAAATTGTTGGTGGTCAACGCCAGGCGCGTCTCTTTGGATTGTGTGCGCGAATGCATTTGATATGCGTACTTCTTTTTCTCTTTCTTCTTTTTCCCCCTCTTGTCGAAGTGTTGTGTATGTTTTGACGCGGTTATAGTCCTGAAATGACTCTACTGCAGTCGGGCTGGGCTTGACACAAAAATAACAAACAAAATCTTGAGAAATTGAAACTGAATCATTTCACCAAGCCGTACGAGCTCTTATCTGATGAAATGTTTTTTCCCCAACATAGTGAAGGTCGTTGAGTGCAGAGTTGACACGCGATAGAGGGAGTGGTACTACGTGACATTTTGCATGACACTGAAAATGTTTCATTAGATTAGGTTTGGGTTCCTTCTGTTTCGCCCCTTCCCCTCCCTCCCCCCCCCCCCCCCCCACCACACTAGTTATTGTTATTGCTATTTTTGTTTCAAGCCCAGCCGACTGCGTAGAGCTAGATCAGGGCTGTAACCGTTTCGAAACATGTACAATACTTCAATAGGTTTCTTTTTAAAAAGGGAAAAGATTATTTTTGTTTCAATCCCAGCCGACTGCGTAAAGGGCTATAACCGCTTGGAAACATGTACAAAATACTTCAACAGGTTAAAAAAAAAGGGAAAAGATTATTTTTGTTAAAAGCCCAGCCGACAGCGTAGAGCTACATCAGGGCTATACCTGAATACACATTTAAACAATCGTTTCGAAACATATACAATACTTCAACACTTAAAAAAAAAGAAAAGAAAAGAAAAGGAAATTATATATACATATCAATGCATTCGCGCACATAATCTAAGGAGATGCCCCTGGCGTTGACCACTCCGTCCAATTTCTCACACAGGGAATTAAAAAAAAACCTGAGTACAAAATGAAACATAACTGAGGACATCCAAAACAAGTGTGACTGCCCGCATTCAAGTAAACAGGAACCAGAAAAAGCATGAAAGAAGAATAAGAACGTGTATTTAATGCAACAAGAGAAGACAGGCGCTAAAGGACACTAAAACAAATATAAAAATGAGCCGAAATAACCTAAAATTGTTTCCGTATATCTCATTTCCCTAGAACCAACAACGCACTTAATACATGTACCCAGTTGTCAACGCTAAGAGAAAGTAAGACTGTATCGAACACATACAGGTGAATGGACCAACAAGGCAGAAAATGATAGGAAGAAATGACAGAAAGCAAAGGAACAAGGCAGAAACAAAGAGAGAAAAGCACAGAATTTCCAAAAGGTGGGGATATTATTTACACTGAAAGAGCCCCCGGGATCCCCACAGAGGGACGTCAGGGAGTGGCACTATGCGACATCTTGCATTGCACTAAAAATATTTAATAGATTATATTTGGAATCCTTCTTCCCCGACCCCCCCCCCCCACGCGCGCGCGCGCACGCACACACACACACACACACACATGCACGCACACACACACGCACACTGACACACACATACACACACACACACACGCACACACACCGACACACAACACACACACACACATACACACACACACATACACACACACACACACCACACACACACACACACACAGCACGCACACACACACAACACACATCACACACACATACACACACATACACCACACACATAGACACACACACACACACACACACACACACCACACACGCACACACACACGCACACACACACACATTAGTAATGTTATTTATTGTCATAATGTCAGTATACATACGGGTGACTGTCCGAGTGTTGCACAGTGATAACGTCACTTTTTTTTTTTAGAAAACTTAAAAATGGAAACTTACTACAGCATTTCGCAAAGCTATTTTGCCAGGGTCTGTGAGTCATTCTGGTGGTGCCACAGCATTTCACAGATCCTGTTGGTACTTCTCCCTCACCCCCATCTCCTCCCAGATCAGTTTCTGGCCAGTGCATAAATTATGGTTTTTGCGTAGGCTCAAAGAATCTGCAACACAACGGATCAGGTGGAGCGCATATGGAGTTGTTCGAGTACAGCGAATTTCTCATTTGAAATATTTTCACAAGGAGCAACTCAAGCAGCCAAAAGAAGGCAGACGTCCTTAACTGTTTGACTCCCTCACCCTATCCACCAGGAAGCTAGTGGATAAGGTATGGGAGTCAAATGGTTAACGAACACTGGCTATGGCACATCCGTCATCGATGATTATATTTAGAATCCTTTTTCATCACATCATGGTATCTGCTGTGTTAGCGCATATGGAGATACCCGAGGGTGATAATGCCATTTTGAGAAAGAAAACGGAAAAAAAAAAAGAAAAAAAAAAAAAAAGAAGTAGACGTCTAGATCTAGTAACGGAACTGACTGTGGCACTTGGCATTTGTCATTTTAGATCCGTCCGGAGTGTAGTAAAGGCGAGAATGACACGAACTACGGGAAATAACTATTGATATTGATAGTCTTAAGAGAGCTACGTGCTTACCTCCCATATTTCTTCTGGCTGACTTTTAATTTAAAGCGTTCTGTCTGGCTTAGGTTTGTCTTTTTCTTCTTCTGTGTTTTATATTTCAATAGATGAATAAATAAATGAGCGAAACGATGAAAAAACAATAGACAGATGAATAAATGAATGAACGGATAAACAAACAAGCAAATAAACAAAAATGAATGAATAAAGTGAGAAAAAGAGAAAGAAAGAAAGAAAAAAAATATAAGAAAGAAAGAAAGAAAGAAAGAAACAAACAAATAAACAAACAAAGAAAAAGAAAAAGTTACCGTTGTTTCCGAGTGTTATATACAATTATAACGTCATTTTGAGAAAACATAAAAATGGAAACTTACTACGGCATTTGGCAAAGTTATTTTTTGCCCGGATTCGTCAAACCATTCTGGTAGTGTTAGCTAAGTATTTCACAGTTCCTGTTGGTACCCTCCCACCCACCCCCCTCTCTTAATCTCCTCCCGGATCAGTTCTGGCTCAAGACCTTGCCAGTGCATAGGGTTTTATGGCAGGCTCAAAGAGTCTGCTAGACAACATATAGTGGATTAGGTGGAGCGCATATGGAATAGTTAGAGTACGGCGAATTTCTCCTTTGAAATCTTTTCACAAGGAGCAACTCGGTCAGTTAACTCACACCTTCTGCTAGTCACAAGAAGGTCGATATGCCAGTCATAAGAAGGTCGATATGCCAGGTTGCTCTGCCAGTCATAAGAAGGTCCGATCTGCCATTCATAAGAAGGTCGATCTGCCATTCATAAGAAGGTCGATATGCCAGTCATAAGAAGGTCGATATGCCAGGTTGCTCTGCCAGTCATAAGAAGGTCCGATCTGCCAGTCATAAGAAGGTCGATCTGCCATTCATAAGAAGGTCGATCTGCCATTCATAAGGTCGATCTGCCAGTCAAAAGAAGGTCGGTCTGCCAGTCAAAAGAAGGTCGATCTGCCAGTCATAAGAAGGCCGACGTCCTTAACAGTTTCAGTTTCAGTGTCAGTGTCTCAAGATGACGCCTCCGCACTAGGAATGAATTCCATATGCACTAACGTCACAGGTGCTATGTTATGGAGAAGATCAGAATGATCACGGCACAAGCCTTAAGCCTGTACATAAACCCACGAGCTGTCCAGATCCTGAGGTCCTACCTAGATAGTTCCATAATCCTGGGGTCGTAGGGGAGTGAGGTGGCAGAGACCTAAAATTTTCCTGGGACCGGCATCACGAGGGTGGCGCCCACCCCCTTTCCCTTGCTTCAAATTCATATTCATTTTCACTTCTTTTTTTAACCAAGACTTCAGAAAGGCAAGAAGGCTTATTGGTCTTCAAAGGGTGGCACCTGGGAAATTAATCTATCTCTCCAATGTTTTATACTAAAGAAGCATGGCAATGGCCTGCTTCTCGCGATTTTCAACTGCCGTGGGATCTTTAGCGTGGGCAGTCAGAAGGCACACAGGTCCGACTCGTTTTTCGTCCCCTTCGAAAGACTAGATGTTCAGTTCGATTTTCTGGTCAAACTGAGGAGAAAAATCGAGGCTTCTACGGGGTAACCTTGGAACATCGAGTTTAGTTATTGGCAGGCGAACTTCTGAACCATTCTGCCACTTTTCTCCCTACTGTGCGCAATGCCTGAATGATTCAGTCCTTAACGAACACTGGCTATTGCGCAGCCGTCATCGATGATTATATTTAGAACCCTTCTCCACCACATTTGCTGTGTTAGCGCATATGGAGATATCCGGCACTAGGCATTGGTGATTTTAGATCCTTGGGAGTGGAGTTAAGGCGATAAGGACATGAACTACGGGAGATAAGTATTGACATTCTTAGTCTTAAGAGAGCTACGTGCTTACCTCCCTTATTTCTTCTGGCGGACGTGTGAACCGTTCTGTTTGGCTTTGGTTTGTCTTTTCTTTGTGTGTGTGTGTGTGGGGGGGGAGGGGGGGTATATGTGTGTGTGTGTGTGTGTGTGTGTGTGTGTGTAAATGTGTGTGTGTATAAATGTGTGTATAAATGTGTGTGTGTGTGTGTGTGTGTGTGTGTGTGTGTGTGTGTGTGTGTGTGTGTGTGTGTGTGTGTGTGTTATATTTCAATAGATGAATAGATAGGAACGGTCATCTCACCAGACGGCAGATGCACATCAGAAATAGCCAGCAGAATCAACCAAACCAAAACAGCATTCAAGAAGATGAAAAGCATTCTTACCAACAAATGGCTATCAATTAACATCAGGAAGAGAGTTCTTGAATGTTACATAGAACCGATATTTTTATACCTTTGTGAGGTGTGGACAGTCAACAAGCAAAGCCAGAACAAGATTGAGGCAGCCGAGATGTGGTTTCTAAGAAGAATGTTGAGAGTTCCATGGACAGCAAAGAAAACAAACGAGATAGTCTTGATGGAGGCAGACACAAGAAGATCATTCGTAAGGAAGATTAGGAAAAGACAGGCAACATTTACAGGCCATTTTATGAGGAAGGGGGAACTGGAGCACCTGGTCACAACAGGAAAGGTGGAGGGAAAGAGAACACCAGGTAGACCCAGGGACTTGCAGGGTGGCTGAGGACAGAGAGGGTGGAAGATGTGCTTGCAGCGACAAGAGATAGATGCATATGGAGGCCATGATCGCCATCGCCATGCGGCAGGGCACATGATGATGATGATGATGATGATGATGATGATGATGATAGATGAATAAATAAATGAGTGAAAGAATGAACAACTGGGTGGATAAATTATAAGTAAATAAACGAATAAACAAATAGATAAATAAAAAGGAATGAATCATAAAAAAGAAGAAAGAAAAGAAAAGAAAAAAAAAGGAAAGAAAGAAAAAAAAAAAAAAAAAAAAGAAAAGAAAGGAAACACAGAAAGAAAACACTGTGAAATCTGAGCATATATCAAAGAATTTGGAGTCAGGAGCTTCTTTAAGACGGATTCACCACGCGCAGTTTCATCTGTGCTCTACCCCTAATGTGTCAGCAGTTGTCTGACACACTCCCTGGGCGAGAGAGAGAGAGAGGGGTCTTCCATTCTCTCTTGGTCCGGAGGCTGGTCTGGACCTGGCTGGTGCATGTTGTATGAATATGGCCGAAAATTTGCTCCTGTCTTGTCTGGTTGTATTAAATACGTGTTCTGATTCTTTTTTTTTTCGTTTGTTTGTTGTTGTTGTTTTCTTTTTTTGTTTTGTTTTGTTTTGTTTTGTTTTTTTTTGTTCCTATGACCCGGGGTTTATCATCTCCCCACCTCTCCTTGAACCTGTGCAAAACCTAGTGCGATGGTAAGGTTCGAATTGGGGAATGAGAATGGGACCAATGAAACATTGACTCCCCCCCCCCCCACTCCTCTTCAGAATTACTGGAGCATTAACCCTTTGACTCCCGTACGCTGCCCACCAGCATCCCTCATTGTCAACCATGCTAGCACTGTGTAGCAAAGCGAAAACTTAACCTTTCGACTCCCTTACCCTTAAGGAGTTAAAGGGTTATGTTTTTGCAGTTGGTAAATAGGGTGCGGGAGTCAATGGGTTAAGATGGGCAGCAAGCAATGAAGCCAGTGTTGCGGGCTGGGATTAAACTTGAACCATGAGAATCAGAGTTTACGTTTCTATCCAAAGAGCCAAACAGCACGTGCTTTACACACACACACACACACACACACACACACACACACACACACACACACACACACACACACACACACACACACACACACACACACACACACACACACACACACACACACACACACACATAGATTCCAATTTATACTTACTAAACAACGGACACGTTACCCGTGTCCCTGATATACCAACCCACAGACCCACAGCTATCGACCTTACCTTAATCTCACCATCGCTAGCACCAAATGCCACATGGCAAACAGAGGATGACTTGTTGGGATCAGATCACATCCCCATACTTCTTACCCTTAACCTTATCACTGAGTTTGATGCAATACCACAAGATAGTTTACCCAAGTTTAACTATAAATACGCAGATTGGGCCAGTTTTAAAGCTTTCCTACGAAATACAAGAACAGATCTATCTGAAACAACGACCTTAAGCGATATGTACGCAGATTTCTGTAAGTCACTCTTAAGGGCTGCAAAAATTTCAATTCCAGAACTTAAAGCGTCAAAAACATGGAAAACATCATGGAAAAGTCTGGTGGAATAAAGATTGTGAAAAGGCAGTCAACGAAAAGAAAGAAAAATACAAACAATATATAGCTAATAGGTCACCTGAAAATCATACGGCAATGAAAAGTGCGAACATAAACTGTAACAGAGTCATAGAACAAGCTAAAGAACAATATTGGACATCTTTCTGTACATATGAAGTAAGTGACCATAAAGATATGCAAAAGATTTGGGAAAAACTGAAAACAATGAAAAATGGGACCAAGTTGCCATCAATTCCAGTAAAGCTAGAAAACAACCCTTTACCTAGCTCACAGGAGAAAGCAGAAGCTTTTGCAGACATGTTTGCTGAAGTCTGTCGAGTAGAAGGACTTTCTGCCTCTAGTAGAAATTATAGGGTACAGGAAGAAAAGACCGACGCATACAAGGATCCTGCCCCAGATAATACGCACTCCGTAAATGCACCAATCACGCTCCAAGAAATAAAAGATGCCATTAAATCAATTCCAAAAAAAAGACATCAGTAGGATTTGATGCAATTTCCAATGAGATGTTGAAAAATTTACCAGAAAATTTTTTAATCTTGCTACATAATATGTTTAAAAAATGCTGGAATAGCGGCAAACTGCCCGACTATTGGAAACAATCATTAGTGGTTCCTGTACTAAAAGCAGGTAAATGCAATATTGACTTGAAAAACTATAGGCCAATTGCATTAACATCGCACATATGTAAACTTATGGAGAAAATAATTTTAAAGAGATTGATGTACTACTGTGAAAAGAACAACATATTACCAGTGAATCAGGCAGGGTTTAGAAAAGGCAGGTCACCAGTGGAACTCCTAACAAAGCTAACCACTAATATCAAACAACAATTTGCCAGACGCCAATGTGTTTTAGCTACATTCTTTGATATAACTAAAGCATACGACCAAGTATGGCACTCCCGATTATTATTCAAATTGAAAAGTATTGGGCTAACAGGTCACATTTTTGATTATGTCAAATGCTTCTTAGAAGACCGTGTAATTCAAACGAGGATCGAAAATGTGTATTCTTCAAAACGATTTCTTCAAATGGGTATCCCTCAGGGATCCGTTATTGCTCCCCTTCTCTTCATGATATTATTGCATGACTTACCCAGTAAAATTTCTAAACATGTAACTTTAGCTCAATATGCTGATGATTTATGCATGTGGATGCAGGTCAATATGAAAAGAAAAACTCCTTTGCGCTGTCTTAATTATACGCGTAAATGTTATCAATTAGAACTCGATAAAATAGCACGATATATGGTAGAAAATGGACTACATCTATCCGTGGAAAAAACAAAGATAGTTTTGTTTAACAGTGGAGCTAACCCAGCAAATGTTCCCACGTTCAAACTGGGAGATACTCTTCTTCAGTATAATGAGTCGATTAAATTCTTAGGAGTTTTCCTTACAGCCAAATTATCTTGGAATCAGCATATTGAATACTTATTAACAAAAGCTCAAAAAAGTTTAAATTTCTTGAAAATAGTTCGCAAACAGATATGGGGACAAGATGCATCAACACTTGTTCATCTCTGTAAATCGCTTATTAGATCTAAATTAACCTATGCCCAAGAAATATTCTTCAGCGCACCAAAACGCTTACTCACAAAACTGCAGAGCATAGATTGTAAAGGTTTCAAACTTGCGCTGGGTCTTCCAATGCATGCCTGTTGCCATCGTACATACAATGCAATCAAATTGTTGCCACTTGATGAACAAAGGAAAGTCGCTTCTACTAAATTTCTGTTAAGAAACACTACCATAGAAAACAGCATCAAAACAGAGACAAAAGTAAGATCAGACACCGACTTTCCAAAAAGAGCTAAATCAATATCCTCACAGGTCACGCTTGCAACATTTTACAGCTGATGTTATGAAAGGCTCTGGAATTGATTTAGACACAGGTCCTGTAACTTTAAGACCTTCGTTTTCACCAGTACCCAGTTGGGAACTTCAAAGAGCACGATTTGACATACACCACACTGACTTAAAAAAAAAAAGATAATATCAACTTACTGTTAAATGTCATATAGAAGACTTTTATTCCGATCACTTGAAAGTTTACACTGATGGTTCAATAATTGAAAGACAAGCAGGTTCAGCGTTTTTAATACCTGCTCTCAAAATTGAGAAATCTTTCTATATAGGACTTTATAAATCTATCTTTACTGCAGAACTCTTTGCAATCTTAATGGCTTTGAATTGTATGATAAATCTTCCTAGGACAATTCCCCAGATACTTTTTTGCGTTGATTCAAAATCTGTACTTCAAGCTCTTGAATTATCAAAATTACAAACAAGATCTGAAATGATATTGGAAATTACTCACTTGATTAATAGTTTATCCTTAAGAGGCACCGATATTACTTTCTGCTGGATACCATCTCATAGTTCTTTTCATTACAATGATATGGTTGATAGGGCTGCCAAACGGGGGGCAAAGAGCTCACCAGATTCAAATCATATACAACTTTCCCTCTCATTGCATGAGTGTTATACCTTAGTGGACGCCTACGTATGGAAGCAGTTTCAAGATAAACAGAAAAAGTATGAAAAATGTTACATGAATTTTGAAATTAGCAAAACACCTAAGCGGTTCCCTGCCAGCAGAAGTATACAATCCCTTATGTATAGGTGGAAACTTGATGCATTCAAAACAAAATACACCAGGAATGTAGTGTGCCTGTGTGGAAAGAAGATAACACATAGTCATATTCTTTCATGCGTTCGGGTAAAACGACATATACCTACGTTATCAACGAAGACAGTTTCTGACATATTTGCCTCACCATCCTTAACATATGAATTTTTTGTTAGCCTGTCAAAAAGTCCGATAGCGAAATATCTTTAACGTGCCGTTACTTCTCATGTTCAGTGTTATGGTTAGCTAATTTTACTGTTTCAATCGTTAATTATGATAACGTCATTTGTGAATTTTTCTTTCTTGTCTTGTTTTTCTGGTTCATTTCTTTTTCCTGAAGATGAACCTTTTGCAAGTATGTTTGTTGTTGTTTTTTTTTTTATTTTTTTTTTTTTTTGTGTGTGTCTAAAATCACTTTAGTGAATAGACATTAAATCAAAGACCGCCACCACACACACACACACACACACACACACACACACACACACACACACACACACACACACACACACACACACACACACACACACACACACAATGGCCTGCTTGTGGGTCGAACCAAAGACTTTCGAAGGAGCTGAACTATCGATTCCTGCGTTATCAGTATGACGTTGTGACCAACTGAGAGAAGGGGGACACAAACAGTGTGCATAAGAACATGTTAAAAGAAGAAGAAAGGGAAAAATACAGACAGACAGACAAATAGAAAGACAGGCAGACGGATAGATAGATGACTGACAGAGAGAGAGAGAGAGAGAGAGAGAGAGAGAGAGAGAGACAGACAGACAGACAGACAGACAGACAGACAGACAGATAGACAGACAGACAGACAGACAGACAGACAGATAGACAGATAAACAGATAGATAGAGAGACACTGGCATTGAAGTCGCCAAGGAGGACAAGATGTTCTTTGTTAGGAATATTCTTGATCGTGTCACTGAGATTAGTATAGAACTCGTCCTTTGCCTCTGGTGTAGATGTTAGGGTAGGAGCATAGGTGTTAATAATAAGAGTGACTGGGCCGTCAGGCGTTTGGGGATGGAGAGTCAGCAGGCCTTCAGATCCTTTGTCACCTCGATCAACCATGTTCAGCAGGGAGTTCCCGACTGCAAATCCAACCCCATGTTCTCAGTGCTCCTCAGCACTCTTTCCTT
>JAPXFY010007423.1:0-10798 GCA_030674185.1 Monoplex corrugatus | reverse complement strand
GTTTCCCCATTTCCCGAATTCATTGAATAAAAAATTTTCAATTCACATATTTTCCCAATGCCTCCGCAGGCGGGGAAGGATTCGGGTAAATCGCCGCTAACAATTCCCCCCCCAATCTCCCACAACTCCCTTTAAACCCCTTTTTTTACCCTTGACCAGGCTCCAACCCCCTAATTTTTCCTTAATTTTTGCTGTTTCAACATCTTTTGGGCTATTTGGTCTGCTTCCCCCCAAAAAATTTTTTACAGGGAAAAATCTTCTAAACCCAAAAGGTGCCTCATTTTTCGGCTGCCCCCGCCGGCATCACAAATTATTTTTCTAAGTCTAAACCCCATGTTTTACAGGCTTTTTTGACTTTACTTAATCCCTTTTTGCATTCCCCTTTCTGAAAAAATCAAAAAGCCAAAGTAAAACAGTTTTCTTGGAAACTTCCAATTTCCTTGCCAGCGGCTAAAATGGACTAATTAGCACCCAATTTGTTTTTTTTAAAAACTGTTTTTTTTTAAACCTTTTTCCCCTTTTGTTTTTTGATCCTTTCATTAGGCCTTTCCCCCTATTTTGTGATCTTTCCTTTCTACCTTTTATAACATTTCCAGGCGAGGGATTGCCAAATATATACCAAGAAAACAGAAAGGGGCCTATTCCACCTTACCCTCAAAAGCAATTTGATGGAAAAATTAAAAACTCCCCAATTGAGGGGCCTTAGCCCCCTTTTTTCTTTTTTTGGCCCATGGTTAAATCAAATAAAGAATTGAAAGGAAAATTGGGTTTAAAATTTCCAAAACCCCAATGAATTTAAAAACAAAAACAAAACCCAAAAATAGAAAAAAAAAAATTAACCAAAAAAAAAAAAACCCCCAAGATAAAAATTTTTTCTTACGGTTTGCTACTTTTTGTGCTTTATTTTAAAAATTTTTTTGGCCCAATGTTTTTTGTTTTAAATTTTAAAATCTTGATTTTCAAATTATTCCTTTTTTTTTGGGAAATGCCCTTAAATTAATAATTTTAAAAATTTGGAAAAATCTGCTTAAATTCAAAAAAACCCCCAATTTTCCCCCAAAAAACACCCAACAAACAACCACACATAACATCTCCTTTTTTAAAACCACTTGGTGAAAAAAAATTTCCCCCAAAATTTTTTACAAAGAAGAAGAAAAATAGGAAAGGGAAAAAAAAAAGGGAAAAAAAGGTTTAAGAAAAAAAAAGAAAAAATAAAAAAAATTTCCAAAACATTAAACAAAACAAAGCAACACAACAAAAATCGAAAGTAAAAATAAAATTAACCAGGGGGTTTTAAAAACCAAAACAATTCCCAAAATCTGGTGGTGGTTTTCCATTTAAATCTGAAAGGTTTAAATAACTTAATAAATACGAAATGGAATTTGGAAAAGCTCCACATGTGTTTGGACTCATAGGTCAAATACCACTCAATCATAATTAAGTTAAACCAGAAATTGGATTAGCATAACATTGAACAGATGAATAAACTTTAAAACAAAATTCTAAAAACTTTACAGCAACAAAAAATAAGAAAAAGCAAATAGTCAAAATTGTACTTATTTTAGGAATATGCTTTGTTCCTGAAACTAAATATCTATGTTTAACTTTTTTCCCCGGGCCCAACTTTCCCTTTTTTGTTTGAAGATAGTTTCCCCCTTTAACAAAGGATTTGTACTTTTTTCAAGAATTTGTTAAAAGCCTTAAATTTAAAGTTCAATAATTTGGTCTAATTTTCTGTTTAATCTTAACCTTCCATACAAACGTCACCCCCTTACACTCATCAAACAGAAAATTTACATAAATAACGACCTTCCCCATAATTCCACCAACAACATATCTTTTATAAAAGAATCAATTTACAGAAGAAAGTAATAAATGGAAAACGAAAACAAAAAGAGTAAAAATATAATTAGATGGATTGAATATTATAATTAAGCTTGAAACAATTAATACACCACAAATAAACAATTCCAGACAACATCATAATTCAAAGTTTAATCAAATATTAGGAAAGAAGATTATTATTGTATATAAAGATTCAATTTGAGGCGGAAAAAAGGGTGCCGGGTTTATTCTTGTCCCATTAGTAATTTCAGTATGATAAAGAGTATGATTTTATTATTTGTTTTTGTATGTTATTATGTATTTCAGGTGTTGAAATTGGATGTCAAAGTCTCTTTAATGCCAATTGGACGTAAAGAGGTTGAATGTGACGGCAAGCGCTTTGAGCTGACAGGCTTTTTTAAATCATATGTATATGCTGTTTTTTGGATATAATATTTTTGAACTTTTATTTTAACTATTGTTTTTTGCCCCTTATTCAAGTGGTTGTCTAGCAAAATGGGGGAGCAACTTCTTGGAACTTGAATTTGTTTGGGGAGGAAACCCAACCATGAAAACGAAGTAACTTCCAACAAAACCTGATTGTTTAGTGTTTGTCCCGAAAATTTTTAAACCCAGAGAAATAGACTAATGGCATTAGAAATGAAACTGTAAACTGTCCAAAGCTACTTGGAACTGTTGAATTAACTTTCAGTGAGGCAGTTAAGAATATCGATTGTGATACCAAGGAAATTTTGCTGTAATCCGAATAATCGACGGCTTATGAAGCAATCAGAAGCCAAGAGTGGGTAACTGGGTTAGTCCACTGTAAAACAAATCATCTTGCTAAATTTATGGTTTTACATGGCTGAAAAAGAACACAGGCAAAAAAAAAGGAAAATTTTTAATCCTTAAAAAGGGATTCATTTTGACAATTAAAAAACGGTGATCTGTTTTAATTTTGCCCCATATTGAAATTTAAGTGATCGATTTAAAAGTTTATGTATATGTTTATTGATGCAGTAGTTGATTAATGTTATTGTTAATGTTGGGTAGCAAAAGTTCTTTAAGTTCCAATCTGTTTAAAGTAATTGTCTTAATGCAGGGTTGATTTGATGCATCCAGAGTTTCGATATAGGTTAGTTGCTAGTGTACCGTAGAAATTTTTTGTTTTTGAAATATCAATCTTATTGTATTTTCTTTTCAACTTTTTGATCACTTTAAAAGTGTATGGAAAGCGACTCCGTTCAGCAATATGGACTTGCAGGAAAACAGCATCCAGGAAACCACCCAAAGAAATTCATTAACTCTTAGCCATTAGTGTTGGGCCAGTAAAACCGGCATAACTTAAAGCCAAAGGATTTAAAAGTAGCACTGGGATAATCTTCAATGCTGGAAAAAGTCTGAAATTTAACTTCTTAATTTTCAATAGAAAAAAATGCAATTAAACATGCCTGCAAAAATCAATTTGTCATCGGAAAAAGGAAGGTTCGCCAGATAAGTGGGAAAAATGGGTAAGCTCATGTAAAACAAAATATTGTATTTCTCTGTTACCATTTAACCATGTGCTATTAGTGCAGCCAATAGCAAATCTTACGGTGTAACCCCCACAAAGGGAAATCTTTAATTATGTCACACAGCCAAAAAGACCAATTGTAAAATCAAGTTAAAATTTTACTGGAAAACATACAGAAGAAATAAATTAGGGGACCGAGAAACCCCTTGAATAAAGTCTGTGGAATAAAAGGGTCAATCTTGCCGAAAACCTTTTCAAGGAGATTTGCCTTTAAAATTGTCGCCCCCAACCCCATACTTCCAATAAAATTAACCAAGCCACAGCGTAACTGTAGTGCAAAAAATGAGCTAAACCAGATGACTTTCCTCACAGGTTCAATTAATTATTGAAGAGTTCCACTGGACCACCTACTAATCGCTGACACTGTAATTTTTATCCTTAAATGAAAATCTCTTAAATGCCCAATCAGTTTACTGGAGTAAATTAATTGAACGAATTTTTCAGGTCAATATACCCTGGTTAGCACAAAACATTATATTTCCTGACACGGCATTTCCGCTCCAACATTTTGAAGCATCGGAAGCAAGTAAAAAGTTACGGGGAAATGAGAAATCATTGAAATTGCATCAAATTTTATCCTTTTTTGAATGATTATGCATTTAAATCTTAAAACTAGGGCCCAAATGCAATATCTGGTGAGAACCTTGAAGAGGAATGATTGACCTAGAACATGATTCAACAAAGTGGAGCCATTAACGACAAAAAGAAACAGCAAAACATTTCCATGAAAAAAAGAAGAAAAAAGGTTATAGAGGGAACTCAGGCATTAAAAGCTCTTTTCAACGAGGAGGTAGCAAAAAAAACCATAAAACCCCGGAAAGACATCATTTATTGGGGGTTATCAAATGGCCCAAAGGAAAAAATTGTACCATGGTCAATGAAGGGTAAATATGGACAACAATTCTAAATTTTTCCTGAAAGCTCACATTACAACAAAGGCCAATAATCAAAACAGATGATCCCAAAGGAATAATCACTGTGAACCAACACTTTCACCCGTTTGAAATCAGTTCAAAAATTGCAAGCAGAATTCCTGCAGCCCATACTTCATTGACAAAACTGATGCAACGGATCAACTTAAGGAAAAAAATGGAAAACTAATTCCTGGAAATTTTTGAATATGGAGTTTTAAGGTTCGGGGGTCTGCCTTTCTAAATCTTCTGATCATGTATTTTAAACCTTACATACAACAACTTTGTAATATTCCAAAGTTTAGTACTGGCGATGATGAAAAACCGAGTTTCAAATAATTTTCCTTTACCTGGTATAAGCAAGAACATTAAGATAAATTTCTCAAGTAAGAAGTGCCCGTTCAGCTTAAACAATTTGTAGAAGATTAAAAAATTATGAAATTTGGTCAACATTCATGGGAAATGATAAACTGATGACATAGATTGAATTTTTAACTTTTAAAACTTAACGATGCCTTACTATGCTATTATCGAGGAATCAGTAATGCTGACGGTTCTCTTTCTGAACAGTACAGTAGCAAGCTTTAACTGACAATCTCAGACAACGACTGAAAGCTGGTTCTACGAAGGAAAGTATTTCAGCTGAAGGAGATGATGGAAAAATCCCAGTCCATTTAATTTCCAACATTGCAGAGTGCTAACACATTGGAATAAACATCCTAAATTCTTAGAAGTCTGACCTACATTTTCCATGCACTTTAGCCAATATTCATCACCCTCCTAAAGGGGAATATCCATGTTTTCTACGCTTTTAACGTCTTTATTCCACCAGAGATTCTGAGGGTTCATTTTTGAAACTAAAAGAGCTGAAGAAACTGGGAAACAGTGATTTTAGCGGGCAAACACGTACACGATTTACGGATTGTAGAAAAAACTTCTGTATTTGTGGGACGCTTACACATGCCATACTTAATAAAGTTAACTGGGGGATAAGGGTTGGCATTCTACGTGGTAGAGGAAATTCACCAGGACTGATAAACGGAGTCACCAGTTCCATGTGCAAAAGATAGGGGTTTAAGAAGTTCGACCTTGGTCCTGGTTTTGGGTGGTTAACTAACCTGGAGATATCGGTGAACCTAATATTACCATTCAATCAACTGTTGCAAAAATACAACGGGTTTAAATGTTCGAATTGGGGTGAGGAGTATGAGTGTTGTGGGTGGAGTGTGAGGTGGTGGGGTTTGTGAATGAAGGCCCTGTTTCAACAACATCCCTCATGTGAATGTGAAGGGGGAACTTTTGGGACCAAAAACAGACAGATGCAGTTTGTTTAAAGGGGGGACTCAAAACCATTGAGGGAACCCTCACCGTCCCCAGTAAAGAGAAAAGAAGTGGAAGAACCATCCGCGGGCCCTACCAGCAGGGAAATCCCTGGAGGGGGAAAAATATCCAGCAGAGCTGCTCAAACAGGGGAGGGAATAAATTTGGTCACTCGTGTAACATCGTTTTGTCAGAAGATCTGGGAGACAAAACAGGGGCCCCAAAAACCCCCAGAAGGCCCTCAATCACTACCCACCCCCCCTGCCCAAAAAAGGGAAATATGCGCCAATGCCGAACTCCCAGAAAAATAAGTTCATTAGCCCCCCACAAGTCATGTCAGAGTCATTTGAATGGGATTTGAAGAAAGAAGGGGGAAAAAAACCCCTTTGGGGAAAAGAAAAAGCTGGTTTTTAGGGGGGGCCCAAAAGACAGTGAACAGATCTTCACCTGCCGGATAATGATGGAGAAACACCCTGCAGCATCAGAGGGGACCTTTTTCCACAATTTTCTTTGATTTTAAAAAAATTTTTTCCCGACGGGTGGGGGCTTTAAGGGTTTGTGGCAGGTGCTAAGAAAGTTTGGCATAGGGGAAAAGGTCTCGCCAAACCATCCGGCGTGTAAAAACACTCCCAGCAGCGCATTTTCTCCTAAACAACCAGATAGGGGACTACTTAAAGACCACAGTTGGAGTCCGTCAAGGCTGCCTACTCTCTCCCGGTTTTTGTTCAATCTCTTCCTGGAGAACATCATGGTGAAGGGCCCCATGATTTTCCCCTCCATGTCTCCATCGGAAAGGGAAAAACCCCTCAACAACCTGAGGTTTGCCCGATTACATCGACCGTTTGGGGGGCAGCAAAAGAAAAATACAAGGGCCTGACCATGAGGGGGTGGAAGGGAAAATGCAGGTGCACACGGGGAAAGGAAGTGAGCACGGAAAAAAACAAAGTCCTGGTCAACAAGGGACAACCAACACCCCTTTCTGAAATCACATGAACGGCGGGGAACGCTTGAAGAAGGGGGACGCTTTCAAAAACCTTGGCGCCCCTCTCAAACCCAAAAACGGGGCGCCCTTTCAACAGAAATTTAAGGGGCCAGACCCAGCGATTTGCAACAGCAGCAATGGTAAAAATAAACAAGATCGGGGAAAAGGGAGAGAAAATCGGCTTTCCCAAACGAAGATGAAGCTGTAAAGTCCCTGGGGCCTCCCCATCCTGCTGTATGGGGGGTGGAGCTGGACCCCTGAAAAGCAGGAAACCCCCAAGAGAATCCAGACGGTTTTTAAACTAAATGCTTCAGGGGCTTGCCGGGATTTTTTGGCAAAATCGGAAAACAAACCCACTTTTTTGTGGGGGCCAAATAACAAAACTCGCAGGCCCCCAAGAAACCCCCCCTGGGGAACAGTCAAGAACAGGGAAAACTGTCGTTTTTTCGGGGGATGTCACCCCCAAGCCCCCAACCCCATGCCCAAAAAGGTCCTCCAAAGGGGAAAACGGGAGGCGGCGCGAAGGGGGACGACAAGCCCAAAAGCTGGGGGACAACCCTCAAAGAATGGGGCCCCGGTTGGATGGCCCCACGCTGGGGGGCGACCGGCGGGAGGACAGGACCGGTTGGCGACGGCTGGCTTCAAGAGTTCTTAAACTCTCCTCTCCCCCCTCCCGGGCAAAAAAGGGGAATGAGATGATTGTTATTTTATTATATTTTTATATAAATTTATATATATATTTTCAGGGAATTTTTTATATATATATATATATATATATTTTTTATGTTTATTTTATAATCTGTATTTATTGAAATCAGAGCCAATATTAATCTGTGTGGAAAAAAAAAGGGAAAAAAAACCCCCCCGGGGAAAAAAAATTTTTTTGGGGGGGAAAAAAAAAAATTTTTTTTGGAACCAAGGGGGGGGTTTTTTTAAAATTAAAACCCCCCCAAAAAAAAAATTTTTTTTTTGGGGAAAAAGGGGGGGGTTTTTTAAAAAATTTTTTTTTTTTAAAAAAAACCCCCAAAAAAAAATTTTTTTTAAAAACCCAAAGGGCCTTTAAATTTTTTAAAAGGGTCCCGGGGTTTTTAAAAACTTTTCAAACGGGGTTTTTTAAAAAAAAATTTTTTTCCCCCCCCCCAAAAAAAATTTTAAAAAAGGGAAACCAAAAATTTTTTCCCCTTTCCCCCAAAATTTTTTTTTTTGGTTTTTCCCCCAAAAAAAAGGCCCCGGGCACTCCAAAAAAAAACCCCCCCCCCGGGGGGCCCCCTTTTTTTTTTTTTTTTTCCCCCCAGGGGGAAAACTTTTTTTTTTTTTTAAAAAAAAAGGGGGGGGGGGCCCCCTTTTTCCTTTTTTTTTAAAAAAAATTTTTTAAAAAAAAAGGGGGTTTTTTTAAAAAACCGGGGGGCCCCCTTTTTTTAAAGGGGGTTTTTTTCCCAAAAAATTTTTAAAAAAGGGGGGTGGGGGGGTTTTTTAAAAAAATTTTTTTTCCCCCTTTTTTTGTTTTTTTTTTTGGCCCCAACCCCTTTTAAATTTTCCCCTTTTGCCTTTTTTGGGGGGGGAAAAAAAGGGGGGGAAAAAGGAAAAAAAAAATTTTTCCCCCAAAAAGGGGGGGAAAAAAAAAAAAAAAAAAAATTTTTTTTAAAAAAAAAAATTTTTTTTTTTTTTTTCCCCAAAAAAAAGGGGGGTTTTTGGGTTTTTAAAAAAAAAAGGGGGGGGAAAAAAATTTTTTTTTTTTCCCCAAAAAAACCCCCTTTTTTTTTTTCCCCCCTTTTTTTGGGGCCCCTTTTTTTTTGGGGGGGGAAAAAATTTTGAAAAGGGGGGGTTTTTTTTTGGTTTCCCCCCTTTTGGGCCCCTTTTTTTAAAATTTTTTAAAAAGGGTTTTTGGGAAAAAAAAAAATTTTTAATTTTTTTTTAAATAAAATTTAAAAAAAATTTTTTTTAAATATAAAAAAAAAAATTTTTTTTTAAAAAAAAAAACCCCCCCCCCCCAAAAAAAAAATTTGGGGGAAATGTTTTTTTTTTTTTTTCCCCCTTCCCCCAATTTTTTTTTGGGCCCCCCACCCCCTTTTCCCACCCCCCCCCCTTTTTTCTCCCCCCCCAACCCCCTTTTTTTTCCCCCCTTTTTTGGGGGGTTTTTTTTTTTCCCCTTTTTTTTTAAAAAAATTTTTTCCCCTTTTTTTTTTTTAAAAAGGGTTTTTGGGGGGGCCCCCCCAAAAACTTTCCCTTTTTTTTTGGGTTTTCCCCCCCCAAACCCCCAAAAAAAATTTTTTTTAAAACCCCCCTTTTTTTTTTTTTCCCCCCCCCCCAAAAAAAATTTTTAAAAAAAAAATTTTTTTAAAATTTCCGGGTTTTTTTAAAATTTTTTTTTTTAAAGGGCCCTTTTTTTTTTTAAAAATTTTTTCCAAAATTTACTTTTTTAAAAAAAAATTTAAAAAAAAAAAAAAATTTTTTTTAAATTTTTTTTTTTTGGTTGTGGTGTTTGTGTCGGGCCACTATTTCTGTTCCTCAGCTTTTCTTTCCAAACATTTCCCCTCAGCTGCGTTCTTTGGATCCCCACAGAGCAGGTTTGAATAAAAGCCCTGGTCAAATACCTATCTTTTTACCTGTTCATTGTCTTTAAAGCATAACTTTAAAATTTTTAAAATTTAAAAGGCTGCTTGTTTCTCTTGACAATGGCTAATAATGTGAGATGAATGTTTTTTTTGTTTTTCAGAATCTAAGGCACTGTCCCTATCCGGAATCCTTCTCGTGCTTCACACGACCATCATCCCCTCCCACACAAAGTTTTTTAACGATTAGCATTTCCACACAACATCACACTTTCGATACAAAGCTTTGCCCACAGTTTGGCACTTGCGAAAAAAAATTTTAAACTTTTACTTCAGTTTCTATCATTCAGGCGTTTTCAGTTGCCACCAGTTTAGCTCGCTATGTAGGAGGGTAGTCCAGGGAAAACATTTCCCCCTGACTATTTAAGGTTTGTCTTATCTAGTGTTAATTTCAACACAAAATTTTTAAACTTTGTTGAAAAGGAAAATTAATAATTTTGATAACAGATTTTGCCAGTCCCCAAGGACGAAATTTCATCATGCAAGATTTACTAAATCCAAATGTATCGCTGGTTTTTTGGGGTTTGTTTGGGCTGTCTGTCCGTGAGGGGAACGTCTTTTGTTTTATTGTACGTTTTTGTGCACGAAGATGAAATTGAGGTGGCTTCATGTGTTTGTCACTACCTCACTGGGCTGTTTTGCTGTGGGTATTACTTTTTGATTTTTGGTGTGGTTGTGAACTGTTTCCCTGGTAAATATTCCCTTAGATAAGATTTGGGGATGAACAGTGTGGCTTGTAGGTGGCAGGATTTCTGCCTTTTGTTTCCAGTGAATTATCAGCCCTAATCATTGGCTCATCACGCTAGACCGTTTTATTGTTTTTCATGTTCCTTCAGCCAATTCGTTTTTAAAAAAACATCAGCACAGTGACTTGTTTGTGACTTGGTTGGTTGGCTGGTTTTCGCCTATTGCCCTTTTCTTCAATGATATCCATGGGGTTTTACAGCCAGACAGGATATGTATTCATGCCCCAAAAACAAGCGAAAGGGTTTAAGAGCAGGTTCAAGGGCAGTACGAAGATTGCTAAAGCTCATTCCTCTCCGGGAGGGGGGCACCAGCAGATGCCAACTACCACAAACCAAAGGGAAACCAGCACATGAAGTCTGTGACAGCACACTGATCAACCGCCCTGCTTGGTTATATCTTTGGCACTTTTGTTGTACTGGTTCTCAAAACATTTTCTTTACTGACCCGTAGATGAAAGCCTGGCCTGCAGAGATGAACAAAAAAAGAATAAATTTTAAAGGGTGATCAATATACTGAAAAAATACTTTTTTCCTTAAGGTTTGTACACTTTTTATCATGATCGATCAAACTGGCAAGAGCATCATCAAAAAAGGCGAACTCAAAAAAATTAAATTTTTTGCTTGAGTGTTTCCGCGGAAACGACCAAAAAAAATGACAAAAACCCGACGTCAGCTCAGCAGTCACATCACAACTGTGATCATCCTGAGCAACAAAAGCATTTTCTAAAGAAGGGGGGCGAAACGAAATACAAACCGCACCCAAGCCCGGCCCACAGCGTGCGACGGCTTTCCATCTCCCGTAAAGACCACTAACACCGCCGTCGCTGTGG
>JAPXFY010007422.1:0-10798 GCA_030674185.1 Monoplex corrugatus | reverse complement strand
GGAAGTGGAAATGAATAAGCAACAGATAGAAAAGAGGAGAAATTTGGGTAGATAAAAGGAGATATATAATAATAATAATAATTAATAATAATTACAATATTTATATAGCGCAAAATCTTGATAAAATCAAATCTAAGCGCTGAAACACACACACACGCACGCACGCACACACACGCACGCACGCACGCACGCACACACACGCACTCACGCACACACACACACGCACACATACACACACACACACACACACACACACACACACACACACACACGCACACGGCTATAAATGGGGAGAAAGAATAAAAACAATGGAAAATTATAGAGCATATTATATACAATTATATATTGCAATGTGATTCCCCTCCGAGTGGAGACAAGCTGCAGAGGGGATTGAGTGAGGTCAGGATTTTATGCAGAGGAGAAAAGGTGAGTTTTGAGAGCGGACTTGAAGGAGACAAAAGCAGATTGCTGACGGACTGAGAGAGGAAGTTTGTTCCAGGAGAGCGGACCAGAAACAGAGCAGGCTCGTGGACCATAGGTATTGAGCTTAGTGCGTGAAAGCGAAAAGTCAGAGGATCGGAGGCAGAGCGGAGGGTACGTGAGGGAACATAGATCTCAAGTAGGCTTGACAGGTAATCGGGGGCTGCGTTATTGAGGCTTTTGTAGCACATGGTGTCTAGTTTGTACTGTATGCGCTTTGATACAGGGAGCCAGTGAAGTTGTGCCAGGAGAGGAGATATGTGGTCAGCTTTTTTCTTTTTGAGTACAAGGCGTGCAGCATTGTTTTGAATGCGCTGTAGGATGTGAATGGTGGAGGCAGGAAGACCAGACAGGAGTGAATTGCAATAGTCAATGCGAGACATTATGAAGGAGAGAACGAGTTTTGCAGTTGTTTCCACAGAGAGATACTTCCTGATCAGGCTTATACGATGGAGGTGATAGTAGCAAGATCTGGCAGTTTGAGAAACAAAGTTGTTCATGGAGAGGGTAGAGTCAATGCAGACACCAAGGTTTTTAGCTGAATCAGAAATTGGGACTGATGTGTTACATAATGGGAGAGAAAGAGGAGGCAGCTGAGAAAGTTTCTGACGGGTGCCAGTGAGGATAGCTTCTGTCTTGCCATCATTTAGCTGAAGTTTGTTGTATGTCATCCAATTTTTAATGTCCGAGTAACACTCAGTGGTGCGAGTCAGGAGGCGCTGTATATTGTCAGGTGAGTCACTGTCTTGAAGTTGGGTGTCATCAGCATAGAAGTGGTGCTTTATAGAGTGGGAGTTGATGATGGTGGACAGGGGGGAGGTGTAAAGAGTGAAAAGAACAGGGCCAAGGACAGATCCTTGTGGAACACCACAGGTCAGGTATGCAGGTTGAGAGTAAGTGCCATTGATGAGAACAGTTTATTTTCTGTTTGATAGATATGAAGTGAACCAGGAGAGAACAATGTCAGAGATGCCAAAAGTATGATGAAGTCTAGAAAGGAGAATACCATGATGAATGGTATCAAAGGTTGCAGACATGAAAGTGAGAAAGAGATAGGAGGGTCTAGGTAGATAGCAAAGGTAAGGGGTTGGAACTAAACAGCAAGAAGACTGAAGTCATGGTGATCAGTAAAAGAAAAAGACATGAATTCCCATCACGCAAAATACAGTAAACATCAAAAGCTTGAGACAGGTTGATAAGTTTATATACCTGGGAATGATCATTTTACCAGACGGCAGATGCACATCGGAAGTAGCCAGCAGAATCGGCCAAGCCAAAACAGCATTCAAGAAAATGAAAAGCATTCTTACAACAAATGCATATCAATTAACATCAGGAAGGTTCTTGAATGTTACATAGAACCGATAATGCTGTACGGTTGTGAGGCATGGACAGTCAACCAGCAAAGCCAGAACAAGATTGAGAGTTCCATGGACAGCAAAGAAAACAAACGAGGCAGTCTTCATGGAGGCAGACACAAGAAGAAGATCATTCATAAGGAAGATTAGGAGAAGACAGGCAACATTTATATGCATTTTATGAGGAAAGGGGAATTGGAGCACCTGGTCACAATAGGAAAGCTGGAGGGAAAGAGAGCATAACGTAGACCCAGGGAGAAAATATTGGACGGACTTGCAGAGTGGCTGAAGACAGAGGGTGGAAGAGGCGCTCGAGGCAACAAGGGATAGAAACAGATGGAAGTCCATGATCGCCAACGCCATGTGACAAGGCACCTGATGAGGAGGAGGAGGAGGGTGTGTGTGTGTGTGTACGTGTATGTGAGTGTGTGTGTGTGTGTGTGTGTGTGTATGTGTGTGTGTATGTATGTGAGAGAGAGAGAGTGTGTGTGTTAGTGTTTGTGTGTGTGTGTTTGTGAATGTTTGTGTCTATGTGTATGTCTGTCTGTGTGAGTATGAGTGAAGGTGGCGAAAAAGTGTGTGTGAGAGTCATACAATGTGAGAAACTGAGAGAGAGAAAGGGAGGGGTAGGAAGAAAGAAAGAGAGAGAGAGAGAGAGAAACAGACAGACATACACACATACAAAGAAAGAAAGAGAAACAGACAGACAAGAGAGAGAGACAGAGAGACAGAGAAACAGACAGACAGACACAGACAGAGAGACAGAGAAACAGACAGACAGAGACAGACAGACACAGACAGAGAGACAGAGAAACAGACAGACAGACAGACAGACACAGACAGAGAGACAGACACAGACAGAGAGACAGAGAAACAGACAGACAGACACAGACAGACAGACAGACACAGACAGAGAAACAGACAGAGAGACAAAGAAACAGACAGACAGACAGACAGACACAGACAGAGAGACAGAGAAACAGACAGACAGACAGACACAGACAGAGAGACAGAGAAACAGACAGACAGACAGACAGACACAGACAGAGAAACAGACATACAGACAGACAGACACAGACAGAGAGACAGAGAAAAGAGAGTGGCTGTAAAAAAAAGAAAAGAAAAAGGAGGAGAAGATGAGGTGGGAGGAACAGAAAAAAGGAGAAGATAAGACGACGCGATCCAAATCAGCTCTTTGCTGTTCTGGCATCATCATTACCCCCAACGCCACACACCAGACGCCCACGTTGCCTTGTCTTCTGGAAAACGAGGAGAAGGATTCACAATGGTCACTGGCTAGGGTCACCAGGAATGAAGGTATGTGTGTGTGTGTGTGTGTGTGTGTGTGTGTGTGTGTGTGTGTGTGTGTGTGTGTGTGGTGTGTGTGTGTGCGCGCGCGCGTGTGTGTGTGTGTCTGTGTGTGTGTGTGTGTGTGTGTCTGTGTGTGTGTGCGTGCGTGCGTGCGTGTGTGTGTGTGTGTGTGTGTGTGTGTGTGTCTGTGCGTGCGTGCGTGTGCCCATGAGAAACAGAGAGTAAAGAGGGAGAAAGAAAGAGAGAGAGAGAGAGGGATGGAGAGAGAGACAGACAGACAAACAGACAGACAGACAGAGACAGAAAGACAGAGAAAGGGCGTGTGTGTATTTGTATAATGATAACAACTACTATTTCAATAATAATGATAATTGTAGTAATAGTAGATAGCAACAAGAAGAAGAAGAACAACAACAACAACAACTAGAACAGCAATAACAGTAATAACAGCAATAACAGCAATAACAGTAACAATAATGATACTACTGTTATTACTACTACTACTACTACTGCCAATAATAATGATGAAAAGAAGAAGAATTGCGAAGAAGAAGAAGAATTGCGAAGAAGAAGAAGAATTGCGAAGAAGAAGAAGAAGAATTGCGAAGAAGAAGAATTGCGAAGAAGAAGAATTGCGAAGAAGAAGAAGAAGAATTGCGAAGAAGAAGAATTGCGAAGAAGAAGAAGAATTGCGAAGAAGAATTGCGAAGAAGAATTGCGAAGAAGAAGAAGAAGAATTGCGAAGAAGAAGAATTGCGAAGAAGAAGAAGAATTGCGAAGAAGAATTGCGAAGAAGAAGAAGAAGAAGAAGAAGAAGAAGAAGAAGAAGAAGAAGAAGAAGAATTGCGAAGAAGAAGAAGAAGAAGAAGAAGAAGAAGAAGAAGAAGAAGAAGAAGAAGAAGAAGAAGAAGAAGAAGAAGAAGAATTGCAAAGAAGAAGAAGAAGAAGAATTGCGAAGAAGAATTGCGAAGAAGAAGAAGAATTGCGAAGAAAGAAGAAGAAGAAGAAGAAGAATTGCGAAGAAGAAGAAGAAGAATTGCGAAGAAGAAGAATTGCGAAGAAGAAGAAGAAGAATTGCGAAGAAGAATTGCGAAGAAGAAGAATTGCGAAGAAGAAGAAAAATTGCGAAGAAGAAGAAGAAGAAGAAGAAGAATTGCGAAGAAGAAGAAGAAGAAGAATTGCGAAGAAGAAAAGAAGAAGAAGAATTGCGAAGAAGAAGAAGAAGAATTGCGAAGAATTGCGAAGAAGAAGAAGAAGAAGAAGAAGAATTGCGAAGAAGAAGAAGAAAGAAAAAGAAAAAGAAGAAGAATTGCGAAGAAGAAGAAGAAGAAAAAGAAGAAGAAAGATGAAAACGAATGATAGTAGCAATAACAAGAATACGGGGAGAGCTGGGCAGCAGAAGGTCCTCAGAGGAGAACCCCCTGTCAAGCAAATGTTTCAGCCCTTAACTGTACACACTCTAAGGGGGCCAGGCCACATCCAGGTCATGACTCCTGGCTGCCCCTCTGCTGTCGCCAGCAACAATGTTGATAACAATAATAGTGATTCAATGATAATGATGATGAATATGATAATAAGATTAGTAATAATGAGAATGATAATAACAATAATAATGACCAAATTAAAAAATCCCACGTGTAGCATGCATACACACACACACGCACACACACACAGGCACACATACGCGCGCGCACACACACACACGCACACACACACACATGCATAGATAGATACAGAGAGACAGATAGATAGATAGATAGATAGATAGATAGATAGATAGATAGATAGACAGATAGATAGATAAACAGATGGACACACACAGACACACACACAAACGCACACACAGACACACACACAGACACACACAGACACAGATACACACACACACATACACTCACACGCATACACGCACACACACAAATATGTATGTATATATATATATATTATTTTTATATATACATATATATATGTATATCTATACATATAGATGTATATATATATATATGTGTGTGTGTGTGTGTGTCTGTGTGTGTGTGTCTGTGTGGGTGGTTTGTGTGGGTGTTCATGTATGTGGAATGGAATTGGAAATTCGACATTGAAAGCAGAGTGTTGCAACATTTTACTGAATCTGTGTTTTGACTGGAAAGTTTTCGCAAGACTGCTTTCACACGGCATCGTTTGCTTTCCTTCACGAAAGACCGAGAAGTATTGTTTTAGATTTGTTGGAGTTTCCAGAGTTTAAAGCTTATCGTCAGAATTCCCAGCTAACAAGGAGTTACAGTAGTCTTATCTAGACAGAATGAAAGACACAAACAGCTCGTTTGTGGCGATAGCAGAAAGAAATGGGCGGATTTTGTTTATTCTGCGCAGTTGCAGATATGATATTAAACAGAGGTAGTAAACAAGAGCCTGCATAGACGAGGATTTATCAACAAAAACACTAGGATTCCTTGCAGATTTCCTGAAGGTTGTATGTTTTGTTTGCTTTTTTACCTATGTACGTGTTCTGTTTCGGGATTTTTGTTGATGTTGTTGTTATCCATGTTCAAACAAACAAACGAGACAGTCTTGATGGAGGCAGACACAAGAAGATCATTCGTAAGGAAGATTAGGAAAAGACAAGCAACATTTACAGGCCATTTTATGAAGAAAGGGAATTAAAGCACCTGGTCACAACAGGAAAGCTGGGGGGGGGGGGGGGGAAGAGAACACCAGGCAGACCCAGGGAGAAAATATTGGACGGACTTGCAGACTGGCTGAAGACAGAGAGGGTGGGAGATGTTCTTGCAGCGACAAGGGATAAATTCGTATGGAGGACCATGATCGCCAACGCCATGTGGCAGGGCACACGACGATGATGGTGTTCAGCTTTTTTTACTTTCATCCAGGCAACTACGCTTTCAGTGGTGTTTTAGTTTTATCTAGCAGTGCTTGTGGTGTATCTCGAAAAAGCAGAGCGATGCAGTTAGGAGTATAAGTAAAGAAATGGTAGATTGCTCCTGGTTGTATGAAAACAGAGTGTGCCTGGTGAAGAGAACAGGGCTCAGAGCAGAACCATATTGTATACCACATTTTGACAAATACGGGATGGCTCAATATCATTGGTGACAACAGATCGAGTTCGACAAGAAACATGGGAAATGAACCTCTCCAAAACACCTTCATCATCATCATCAGGTGCCCTGCCGCATGGCGTTGGCGATCATGGACTTCCAACCATCTCTATCTCTCGTTGCCCCTAGCATCTTCCCCACCCTCCTCATCCCCAGCCACTCTGCAAAAGTCCGTCCAGCATTCTCTTCCTGGGTCTACCCGGTGCTCTTTTTCCCTCCAGCTTTCCCGATGTGACCATGTGCTCCAAATCCCCTTCCTCATAAAATGGCCTATAAATGTTGCCTGTCTTTTCCTAATCTTCCTTATGAGTGATCTACTTGTGTCTGCCTCCATCAAGACTGTCTCGTTTGTTTTCTTTGCTGTCCATGGAACTCTCAACATTCTTCTTAGAAACCACATCTCAGCCAAAACAACAGACACACAGCAAAACGTGGATGGAAATCTTGATATCATCTTGTCATGGTCAAAAGAGTCGAGTGCTGATGTAAGATGTAGTAGTGGTAAAACGGACATTTTTCCATCATCGGGAGCCAGCAGAAGATCATTAAACAACTGTTAACAAAACAGTTTCTTTATTATGGGCTTTTCGATGAGATACATGAAAAGGTCAGTTGGACTATTGGCTTCTAGGTGTCTCATCAGCTGCGAGAAGACGATACCCTCAAAGTCTTTGGACAAAAATGGAGGATTGAAAAACAGGTCATTATCCTTTTTTTTTTTTTTTTTAGATTTCTAGAATCTAGATTGGAGTTTTTGCAAGTGGTTGACGAACACGACTCGTGTTTTCGCAGAAATATTCATGGTTACAGTTAGAAGAGAAGCAGGACTAGAGTCAGGACAACAGGATTTCCTTGACATTGCAAGGACAGCTTCTGTCGCCTGATCTATACTCACTGGTTAAAATGAAAAAAAAAAAAAACACGAAAGAGGAATACGAACGCGTATTTAATATAACAAGACAAGACAGGCGCAAATTTTCGGCCAACTGGCCTTTGTCAAGCGTAAGATTACAAACAAACACCAGATACAAATTTTTTTGAGAAAAAGACTGAAACTTCCCTGCTGCTGTGTCCAATGTGAGAAAAGGAATAAACTGACTAAGATGACATCATAATGTGTCTTTGAGGAGGAGGGTTCTGAGCTTACAGTTTTCGTACTTTGTATCTGCTTCTATGCTAGCTGAATGGGTAGCGCAAACTATGTCAGATTTGAGAAGTTTCACAACATGGGAGATAATTCCTACGTGACTCTCAAGAGTTATGTCCTTTGGTTGATGTCTTTGAGTAAATATGATGTCAGAGCGGAAATGAGAACTATGACGCACTAGCGAGAGGTAGTGTTTGGAGTGAAAAGGATACCAGGGTAGAAAGAAACTCTAGGGAGAGCTAGACAACAGGTCTTCAGAGAAGTAACCCCCTTTAGACAAGTGTTTCGGCCCTGAACTCCTTACACTCTCGGGGGGCCGGGCCACATCCAGGTCATGACTCCTGGATGCCCTTCTGCTGTTGTCTATTTTTTTTTTTTTCCCCACGCCGGGGATCGAACCTGGGCGATTCTGCGCTTCAGAACTGCGGTACGCGGTTTTATCAATGTGCTAACGGGGCACACATCATCTGTAGGGAATTTAATCCTTATGAAGTTCACTTTTGGTTCCTCCTTGCCCAGATCCAGCTTGAGCTCCTTTCTGCTGCCTCTGCCATCGCTTTAAGGGCTCTAGTCCTCTTCTTCCCAGAAATGGCGAGTTGTTTCATGAGATCATAAGCGGAGGTGCCCACAAACCCTCTTGCCCCGACCTCTATGGCGAAGATTTTGACCCGCAGACCTGCTTTCTTCAGGGTGCTGGCAAGACCGGCGTATTTTTCGGTCTTGTAGATATGTGCTTCTTCCATTCTGCTTTCGTATGGCACAGTGAGTTCTATAAGAATCACTTGTTTCGAGGAGTCAGAGTGGAGAGCGATGTCTGGTCTCATGCCTGTCTTGCTGATGACATCTGGGTAATTTCTCCACTCTGGGAGGTCTGCTGTACACTCCCAGTCGACTGCTCCATCCAGAAGACACTTTGGCAATGTGCTGGTTGTCATAGCAATTTCGGGCCAGACCTGTTTCCCTCCTGCTTTGTAGAACGTTGTCATAGCAATTGGTGCGTTTGGGGTCATGGTTTTTTCGCTAACCACGTCTGTGATCACTTTCAGAACTTGGTTGTGCCTCCATGTATACCTTCCTTGGGCTAGCGCTACTTTGCAAGAGCTTAGGACATGTTCCACTGTTTGTTTCTTCTGACAGAGCGGACATGCTGGGTCGTCTGATTCCCCCCATTTCACTAAGTTTGCATTCGAGGGGAGCAGGTCATATACAGATCTGAGCATTGTTTACAGCCTCTTGGACTTTCCATTTTCTGCCAGTTCTCAGCTTTGGCTGAACTGATCTCACGATATTGTCTTCCGATTCCTCCAGCATGCTCAACAGTCTTGATTTTCCAACTTTGTATTCCTCCACTATGGATTTGAGAGGTAGCTTCAGCATTGCTTGACGACAGTAGAATGCAACATCAGTGAGACCAGGTGGGACACCGAGCCGTTTTCTTGTGTATTTGTTGATTTTGGTTTCCATTGCTTCCACTGTGCTGGTGCAAATGTCATAGATTAGCAGTGGCCACAGCAGCTTTGGTATCAGCATGAACTGTAGACACCAGACTTTGTATTTGCCTGGCAGTCCGCAGTTATCTATTTTCTTCAGGCCTTCTTCTGCTGTTTGCTTGGTTTCACATCCCCTTTGTGTGTCTTTCAGGGAGTCATCATACCATCTTCCGAGACTTTTTACTGGCTCTTCTGTGACAGTGGGGATGGCTTGGTTGGCTACCATGAATTTGACTGAATCTGCCACTTTTCCTTTTCGCAGTGAGAGACTTCGGGATTTCTTTGGATTGAACCTCATTCTTGAAGAGGCCACCAGCTCATCCAGCTGCTTTAAGATTTGGTGTGTCTCTTCCTCATCCGTGGACAAGACTGTTGTGTCATCCATGAAAGCTTTCAGATGAGGCATCTGGTATCCATCTCCCAGATTCACTGGACCTGAACTCTTCATTGCAGCTTTCAAGATGACTTCCATTGCCAACACGAACAGTATGGGAGAGATTGCACAGCCCATTGCAATGCCCACCTCTAGGTCTATCCAGTCCGTGGTGTATTCTTTGGTAGAGAACCGCATTGAGAACCCTTGGAAATACTTCCTCAGCATTGTTCGGATGTTTTCTGGGATGTGATACATTTCAAGAGCCAGCTGGATCATATCGTGTGGAACTGATCCATATGCATTCGCCAGATCAAGCCAAACTACGTCAATGTCTCTCTTGTCTGTTCTTGCTTTTTGGATGGCATCCCAAATCAACGTGGCATGTTCCAAGCATCCAGGCATTCCTGGTATGCCTCCATTTTGGACTGACATATCCAGATACTTGTTTTCAGTCAGGTATTTTGTCAATCTTGCTGCCATAACAGAGAAGAAGATTTTCCCCTCGACGTTCAGAAGTGATATTGGCCTGAACTGGTTGATGCTGCTGGAGTCCTGCTCCTTCGGAATGTACACTCCTTCAGCTCTCATCCATTGGTCGCTGATCTTCTGGTTCCTCCATGCTGATCGAATCATCTTCTGGAGCCACTCAAGCACTTTTGGGCATTTCTTGTAGAGCAGGTATGGTATTCCGTTTGGTCCAGGTGCTGACTTGGCTCTGGCTTTCTTTACTACGTTCTTCACTTCATCCAGTGTTGGTGGTTTGTTGAGTTTTCCTTCTGGCGCTGCAGGCCAAACCAGATTCTGGATTTCAAGTGGTGCCTCGCGCTGAGAATCGGAATATGTTTTCCTGAGATGCTGCTCTAGGGTTTCCTTGCCCATTGTGAGAGTCCCTGATTTGGGTTGTTCAAACAGCTTTCTTGCAAAGTCAAAGGGATTTTTGAAGAAACGATCTTGTTTGCAGTAGTGTTTGGAGTGAAAAGGATACCAGTATTATACTGGTATCCTTTACATTCCAAACACTACTCTTTACTAGTGCGTCACAGTTCTCATTTCCGCTCTGATATCATATTTACTCAAAGACACATTATGATGTCATCTTAGTCAGTTTATTCCTTTTCTCACATAGGACACAGCAGCAGGGAAGTTTCAGTCATTTTCTCAAAAATTGTTGTATCTGGTGTTTGTTTGTAATCTTACGCTTGACAAAGGCCAGTTGGCAGAAAATTTGCGCCTGTCTTGTCTTGTTGTATTAAATACGTGTTCGCATTCTTCTTTCGTTCCTGTTTGCTTGAACGCGAGCAGTCACACTTGTTTCAGATTTGGTTAAAATGGTCTTAAGGGAATGATAGTAAAAGTGCACAATGGAAAGGATGAATGTTGGGGCTTAAATTTCTTATTTGTTCTGATCTCTCTCTCTCTCTCTCTCTCTCTCTCTCTCTCTCTCTCTCTCTCTCTCTCTCTCTCTCTCTCTCTCTCTCTCTCTCTGAGGAAATCACTGAATTTGTCAGGGAGAAATTCAAAAC
>JAPXFY010000742.1:45000-48352 GCA_030674185.1 Monoplex corrugatus | reverse complement strand
GGAAGGGACTGTCGAACTCGTGGTTAAAAATAGAGAGGATGTGAGAGAGGCAGACACAGTACCAGACAGACAAGAGACAGACAGATAGACAGGCAGACAGAGAGAGCAGTAACTGAGGAAGAGAAAATAGAATAGGAGGAAATAAGGGAGTGAGTCACGATGAATGGGTGAGCGCGCAAAACGCACAAGACTGACATACAGATCATACTGAAAGGAAACTAGAACAACCACAAGACCGAATGCTTCAAACGTTTTACATCCGTTGCTTTTATTTCTTTCGACAACGCAAAAACGGGTGGAGACAGGGAATGGCCGTGCCAATGGCAAGAGATGCCAATGTCGTACAGATGCCCAAGTCCCAGTTCTAGCCACAAAGGGCGACAGAGCCATAACATTAAGATGGGCAGTGAACAGGCCAGTTATTAATGTTGTTGAATGGGACTGAACTCGAGATATTGATCTGATATTGAGAGAACGGGCATATGAGGACAGGCAGGTGAGAAAGTTAGACAACTGAATCAGTTCCCAAAATACTTTCACATTGGTAGTCAGCTCATGTCAGAACAAACACACATCGGTGAGGTCAGCCAACCCCTGACGTGTGAAAACCGCCATGTTGATGACAGCGGTTAGCACGTGCACCGGAATTTCCCATCGTGCATCACCAGTTCCATGGTGTCAGCCATCTGCTGGCTGTTGACGTTGTCTGGGTACCGACAGGGAAGGAAGACTGTCGAACTCGTGGTTAAAAATAGAGAGGAGTGAGAGAGGCAGACACAGACAGACAGACAAAGAGACAGACAGATAGACAGGCAGACAGAGAGAGACAGTAACTGAGGAAGAGACAAATAGAATAGGAGAAAAAGGGAGTGAGTCAGTGAATGGGTGAGAGAGAAACGCACACAGACAGACATACAGACACATACTGAAAGGAACTAGAACAACACAAGACAGAAAGCTTCAAACTGTTTTACATCCGTTTGCTTTTATTTCTTTCGAAAAGCAAAAACGGGAGACAGGAATGGCCGGCCACTGGCAAAGATGCAAAGTCGTACAGATGCCCAAGTCCAGTTCAGCCCACAAAGGGCGAACAGAGCATAAGAGTACAGGCAATGTGGCCGCCAGCGCACCTACAGATGTTGCAGTCGTGGGAAGGTACAGGAGAACCGTCGTCGTACGTCAGACCTGTTGCTGGGTCCGTGCACTGGTCACCAGCCGCTGGTACACAATGAAGTGGGGATATACAGGCAATTGACAGAGTTCAGGCCCAGAGGAAATATGATATATATATATATGTATATATGTATGTATATATATATATATATATATATATATATATATATGTATGTATAATATATATATACACCCACTTCACTGTGTACCATGTATATAGAGTATAGATATATACATAGTATAGTATAGTATAGTATAGTATAGTATAGTATAGTATAGTATAGTATAGTATAGTATAGTATAGTATAGTATAGTATAGTATAGTATAGTATAGTATAGTATAGTATAGTATAGTATAGTATGGTGTAGTATAGTATAGTATAGTATAGTATAGTATAGTATAGTATAGTATAGTATAGTATAGTATAGTATAGTATAGTATAGTATAGTATAGTATAGTATAGTATAGTATAGTATAGTATAGTATAGTATAGTATAGTATAGTATAGTATGTATAGTATAGTATAGTATAGTATAGTATATTAACGTTGCTGAATGGGACTGAACTCGAGGTATTGATCTGTTCTTGAGAGAAGGAACATATAACGAGGGGCAGATGAGAAAGTTAGACAACTGCTTCAGTTCCCAAAATATTTTCATATGTAGTCAGCGCATGTCAGAACAAACAAACATCGTTGAGGTCAGCCAGTCCCTGACGTGTGAAAACCGCCATGTTGATGACGGCAGTTAGCACGTGCACCGGAATTTCCCATCGTCCATCACTAGTTCCACAGTGTCAACCATCTGCTGGCTGTTGACGTTGTCTGGGTACCGACAGAGAAGGAAAACTGTCGAACTCGTGGTTAAAAATAAAGAGGAGTGAGAGAGACAGACAGACAGACACAGACAGACAGACAGACAGACAGACAGACAAAGTGACAGACAGATAGACAGGTACACAGACAGAGACAGAGAATGAGGGAGAGACAAATAGAATAGGAAGAAAAGGGAGTGAGTCAGTGAATGAGTGAGAGAGACGCACAGAGACATACTGAAAGGAACCAGAACGAAACAAGAGGGAAAGCTTCAAACTGTTTTACGTCCAATTGCTTTTATTTCTTTCTGAAAGCAAAAACTGGAGACAGGAATGGCCAGCCATTGACATGGGCCAGAATCCAATAGGGCTGTTAAAAAAGATGCACAGGCCAACAGATGCCCAAGTCCAGTTCAGCCCACAATGGGCGGACAGAGGATAAGAGTACAGGAAATGTGGCCGCCAGCGCACCAACAGGTGTTGCAGTCGTTGGAAGGTACAGAAGAACCGTCATCATACTTCAGACCTGTTGCTGGGTCCGTGCACTGGTCACCAGCCGCTGGTACACAGTGAAGTGGGTGTATATATTTTGTACTTATATATATGTGTATATCTATATGCATGTATGTATACATATATATGTATACACACACACACACACACACACACACACACACACAACACACACACACACACACACATATATATATATATATATACACTCACTTCATTGTGTACCATATATATAGTGTGTATATATATGTGTGTGTATATATATATATATGTATGTATATATATATGTATAGTATAGCATAGTGAGCACGCTTGTGGGCTGATACAGTACCAGGATCAATCAGTTTTAACTGTTTACAAAAAAAAATAAAAAGGAATGATTGCCTGAAACCTACCACAAATTCAGACCAATGTGGATCATTTGCCGTGGTCATGGCCCCAGGAGAGGGAGAGAGAGAAAGAAATGTTTCCTTTGAAAATATAAAAAGTCAACAACAAGAAAACAAAAGAGAGAGAGAAAGAGAGAGAGAACAGACCTTTTAGTGGACAGAATAAACAGGTAAAAATACAAAATGAAACAAAACAGAAACCTTCGAGGAAGACAATGAAAGAAAAAGAAAAGAATGGAAAAAAAAAGACTGTTAGTGCCTGGGCATCAATACAGAAGACCTGGCCATGTATCAGTCCTGCAGACCTCACACAGGGCTGTGTCAGCTTTCAGCTTCTTCAGTGGAAGGGTAGATGCCGCTGGCAAAAAGACTGGTCTGAACTTGAACGCCAAGAAAGCAAGAGTGCCACATATCAAAGGCAAAGTCACTGAAAACAGCCATGACATCTTAATTAACAAAGTTC
>JAPXFY010000742.1:25000-40000 GCA_030674185.1 Monoplex corrugatus | reverse complement strand
TCATATTGGCATTGTACCATATAAGGTATCATCATACGATTTAACGAGCAACAGAAAGGCATTCAGAACGTTAAAACAGTCAGGCTGCATTAGTTTGTACAGGGCGTGCAGACGAGGTAAAAGCGTTGTACCAGTCAAAGAATAAGGAAAAATCTAACAAGCAAATAAACAGGGCTAGTTGGGAGTTCCAGGTATAAAACAATCGGGCTTAATCACAGGAAACGACCTACGGGACTGTGCAGTAAATGCCTAGCAATGTGTAAATACAGAGTGAAATCAGTATGTTTCTGTTTTAAATTTGAAACTGATTCAGGGAAATAAGGTAGCAATTGCTGACAACACAAAAGATGATTAACTATTATAGAATCATTACATATACATTTGATGTTTTTACTGAATTTAGTTCGAAGTGAGTTGAGATATAATCTGTAAGCTAAAGTTATTTCCTGTCTTGTAAAACCCTGGTAGTTCACGACGAAAGGGCGAATTTTACATTGCGCTTTTACTTTGTTGTCTAATACAGCATTCATTTCATGGGCAGAGAGTTGTAAATCAAGTGTAGTACTGCCAGCTCTATTCATTGCTACACATTTAGCTATTCTGTCAACCCAGTCATTATATATGATATCACAGTGAGATGGGATCCAACAAAAAGTAACTTATGTATTGTTTGTTATTAAACAATGAATTAAAATTTTAATCTCAAATTTTAACGCACTATTTTCTTTATATTCGCAACTTTTTAGGGACTGTAATGCAGATTTCGAATCTACACATAATAAGATACTAAATAAAGGTATAGGTAGATCCACTATATATTTCAGTGCCATTAGGATGGCAATTAATTCAGAAGTGAAGATTGAATGTCCCTGTCCTAAACAGTAAGCCTTTTCTACTTTTAATTTTAGAATTACAAAGCCAGTGCCGGCTGCACCATCATCTAGAACAGAGCCATCAGTATATATTTTCAAGTGATGAAAATATTTTTCATGTAGATGTGACAGAACGTCAATTGCTAACAATTGTGGATTGATATCTTTCTTCAAGTCATTATCAATGTAGTTGATATCAAAACTAGCAGTGGACAATTCCCAGGGGGGTAGAGGACAACATGTCAATTTATGTACAACCTTTGTAGGTACTACGCTGGAAATTTCGAATAGCTCATTTGTGTAAGTGGATATTGTTTCTTGAGCCTTTATTGATCGTGCTCTCTTGGGGAAATGGATGTCAGACCGAATTTTACGTTCCGCATCGGTATAATTAGCTACTGCATTTGCTCTAACTATATACTTAGCAGCTGATAACTTCCTCCATTCTTCCAAAGGAACGATGCCGGCTGTTTTATATACTTCTTGTGTTTTTGTGTACACCGGTATACCAAGAGCACATTCAACAGCTTTAGTGTCTAAGCTTTGAAGCTTTTTCAAATAGCATTTTGGAGTTGAAAAATATACCTCTTGGCGATAAGCTGACTTCGATCTGACTAAAGCTGTTACAAGATGTAGCAACGTTTTAGTGCCATGATTGTTTATTAATTTCTTGTATTAAACTTTTCATAGCTTTACATTACAAGGCATCAATGTGTTCTTTCCATTGTAAGCTAGAAGTCAAATGTACTCCCAGAAATTTCACCTGATTTGTATATTTCAGTTCCTCTTTGTCAATTTTAAACAACGGTAAAGTTTTAGGACCGAGTCCATTATTAAAAAGCATCATGTGTGTCTTTTCATTGGATATTTCCAGACCGTTAACTATCAAGTAACTTGAAATATGATCAATTTCACGTTGATAAACCCTTTTTATATAACTGATTTCTCTTAAAGAAGTTTTCCTTTTCAGTGTAACATTCATCCAGATCGCTATATCATCAGCGTACTGAGCTAAGTTTATATTGTTTGAGACTTGTGCTGGCAGGTCATGGATCAAAAATATTAAATAATAGAGGAGATATCACGGAACCCTGCGGAATTCCCATGTTAACAGGTCGTTTTTCAGAGTATGAGTTACCTATTTTAGCAATTATACTTTGGTCACTTAGAAATGCTTTAACAAAATAATAGAGATTACCTTTGAGACCAATATGTTTTAATTTCAACAAAAGTCTCGCATGCCAGACTTGGTCGTAAGCCTTTTTGAGATCGAAAAAAGTAGCTAAGACATTTTTTCTTTTGGCAAACTGAGTTTTTATTTGAGTTGTGAATTTGACTAAATGGTCTGTCATCGCTGTACCTTTTTGAAATCCACATTGGTTGATAGGTTATTATTTTATTTTTCTCACAAAAGTAAGTCAGTCGATTCACTACAATTTTTTCCATCAGTTTTGAAACATGGGATGTAAGCGAGATAGGTCTGTAACTACCTAATGTTACTGGTAAGGATGGAGGAGCCGATCTTATTAGGATTCACTGTGTCCTTGAAAGTAGTGTTAAACTTTTATTTTAAATTGCCATGATCCAAGAAGGAGAATGATGTTGTTACGACCATAAAGCACCGAATGAAGCAGGGCGTTCAGAAGATCTATTTTTACCTGAAGAACCCTGTCTCTCACCGGTGCTACTTTGCTGATAACAATTTTACTTTTGGGATGTGAGGACACAATTTCGTCCACAGCTTTCACTAACTTGTTACATACTGTTTGGAGGTCAGTGGCCTTCAAATCGTGTAGTCCACAATGTAGAACACAACAATCAAATTGACCAGTGGACGATTCTTTGAGGGACTGAGCAAGTTTGTCTATAGAAGAAGTATGCTTTGTTTCAACATTGAATCCATAAGAACGACCAAGTCTGTGACCATGTACACCATTTAATATTGAATCATGTACAAGAAAAACTGATGGCAGATCAGAGGTTACTTTTTCTTTTTGTGTAGTTTTGGACGTGACGCGAGAGGCAGCTTGTCTGTCTTTGTGTTCTTTTGATAAAACATTCGTCACAGGCTTGACGTCATTTTTCTGGCGCGTGATGTTGGTTCGCCTTTCAGTTGATGGTTTTGGCCTCTCTGAAGGAAATTTTGAAGCCAAAGGGGTTGGTTTAGGTGCTACGGTGACAGATGTTACAGTCACGCGTTTAGCTGCCTCTGTGTGTGTGTATGTGTGCATGTACATGCGTGAGTGCAAGTGGGGGGTGGTTGATATTATCCCCGTCTCTTGAACACTGGTCTTTGTTTTTCTTTGAAACTGTCAGTTCTACAACATCCATCGAGTTCGTTATAGCGCTATTCACACATGCATGCGTTCTGGTAAAGCTGATTTTGAAACGAAATAAATCAGAATATTGTAACGCATCATCATAGAAAAGTGAATTATTTCACCAATATGAACCTGCAAAGGATTTGATTTTTGGTGTATTTCGGTTTTGTTTTTTAACTAGTCGATCTTGAGTTCATTTTGGAGGTTAAGAACTCCAGTCAAATTATTTTTCTAGTGTTCACTGGTCTCGAAATTGTATATTTCGTACACTCAAACGAAAATGGCCATATTGTCTCAGAGGCAACTGTTCACTGCTTAGTCCTACAAGCAAAGCCAGAACAAAATTGAGGCAGCCGAGATGTGGTTACTAAGAAGAATGTTGAGAGTTCCATGGACAGCAAAGAAAACAAACGAGACAGTCTTGATGGCAGCAGGCACAAGTAGATCATTTATAAGGAAAATTAGGAAAAGACAGGCAACATTTATAGGCCATTTTATGAGGAAAGGGGAATTGGAGCACCTGGTCACAGCGGGAAAGCTGGAGGGAAAGAGAGCACCAGGTAGACCCAGGGAAAAGATACTAGACGGACTTACAGAGTGGCTGAAGACAAGGAGGGTGGAAGAGATGCTTGAGGCAACAAGTGATAGAGACAGATGGAAGTCCATAATCGCCAAAGCCAAGCGGCAAGGCACCTGATGATGATGATGAGTCCTACTGGAGTTTAGTCCTGGGTGGTGCAGAGGTAGAGCTCCTGCATTACCCCCTTTCACGATATGAACACATAGGTTCCAGCCTGACTCTAGAACTACCTTGTGTGTGCACGATACAGTTACCCAGCTGTAAATGGGTACTGAACCTGTTTTGGGGTTTTTGAAAAGCAAAACAGGTAGACTTAAGGAGAAAATATTGGACGGACTTGCGGAGTGGATGAAGACAGAGAGGGTGGGAGATTCCTATCTTGTTATTGTTATTGTTGTTTAAAGCCCAGCCGACTGCGTAGAGCCATATCAGGGCTATAACCGCTTCAAAACATACAAAACTTCAACACGAAAAAAAAAAAAAAAAAAAAGAAAATTAAGTTTACATATCAATGCATTATACACATAATCTAAGGACATGCCCCTGGCGTTGACCATTCCGTCCAATTCATCGCACAGGGGATTTAAAAAAACACCCTGACTACAAATTTAAGCATACCTAAGGACACCAAAACATTCATGAAAATGGGCATAAATTTACCTAAAATTGCTTCCGCGTATCTCACCTCCCTAGAGCCAAAAATACACTTAATACATGTACCCAATGATCAGTTCTTAAAAAAAGGTACATAAGACTTTATCGAACACATACAGGTGAATGGACCAGCAAGACAGCATGTGATAGGAGGAAATGACAGAAAGCAAAGGGACAAGGCAGAAACAAAGAGAGTGACAGAAAAGAGGAAATTTCTAGCACAGAATTTCCAGAAGGTGGAGATACTATTTATATGAAAGAGCCCCCGGCATCCCCACGGGGGAAGGGTGGGAGATGTACTTGTAGCGACAAAGGATAGATTTTCATGGAGGGCCATGATCGCCAACGCCATGTGGCAGGATACATGATGATGATGATGGTGGAAAGCAAAACAGGGAGGAGATGGGGAATGCCCTTATAATGATGCCAGAGAAGTTGAGGTTTCTATAGCCTCACTTCTTTGTGACCTCAGGATCATATTGGGACTTTTTTCGTTGTTGTTGAAGCTGTTGGACCAGCACTGACGTACAGTCCGTGATGTCTTCATGTCTTTTTGCTGGAATAGCTGTAAACTTGTACATCCCCAAAACATACAATGCAGACTTTCTCGTTTGTTATTGCAAAGTGTACAAGCATTGCCATTCTTCACCGCCACGTGCATCAACAAAACTCGTTTTTTGTTTGTTTTTTGTTTGTTTGTTTTGTTTGTTGTTGTTTGTTTTTGTTTGTTTGTGTGTTAGTTTTTTTCAAGTTATGCTGTAGTAGTTCATTTGAAACACGCTTTTGTCTGTTAGGCAGAGTGTTCTGGTTTGGTGGGGTGTTGAGAGCAGAGGACATTGGCATTGGGATCAACACCATTTAAGCCGTATAGAGAATGGGGCAGCGAACTGCACCACCACGACCACCTCCACCACCACCATCATCAACAAGAACAACAACGACGACGACCCAAAAAAAGCACTGGAAACCACCACTACCACCACCACCATCATCATCATCATCATCATCAAACAACAACAACAATAACAACAACGACCAAAAGAGCACTGGAATCCAGAAGAGAGAAGTTCATGAAATATTCTCCTCTGTGAGGAGTACAGCTCTGTATTGTGTTTAGTATTGCCTTGCACGTAACGTGACAAAGACATCCAAATGATGGTGGTGGTTGTAGTGGACGCGGTAGTGGTGATGGCGGTGGTGGTCTGTGTTTTATTTTTTTTTCTGGCACAATTCTGAACCAAAAAGAAAGGGTGTGTGGACAGATGATCTGGTGCATGATATCGAAAGATCTGGACGTGGCAATATCAAGACTGAACAGAACCAAGGCAGATCTGTCTTCGATAAATACACAGAATAGACAGAACCATTACACCATCCATGCGTTTAGTTTTGTGCGATTAATGGTCCAGACATTTTAATTACCTTTTTCTGTGCAATATTGAAGCAGTGTTTATGGTGACTTAAGAATTCTTGCATGAAGCGGTCATCGAGTTCTCCATCGCATTTTCTATGTCCGAATATTAAATGTGGGGACCGAACCCAAAATCAAAAAACAAAACACAAAAAGCACATCCGACCTGAAGAGGGATGGGCTCTGTCTATGTTTTACTGCCTAAAACACGCCATATTACAGAAGAGAGAGAGAGGAGAGAGAGAGAGAGATCAGAGAGAGAGAGAGAGAGAGAGAGAGAGAAGAGAAGAGAAGAGACCGATGGACTGATAACCTTGCGGAATGAGTTGAGAAACCACCTGTGGAGACCCAGACATTGGCACATAATGGACAGAGCTGGAGGGACCTTGTGAACAGTTGTTTAATCCGGCGCCCCGATGACTCCTCGCGGAGTTAAGGAAGAAGAAGAAGAAGAAAATATTAGGTCAGATTTTTACGGTACTTGTTTTTATTACAACATTTACACAACGAAAACAGCTGACACACCGTTTCCCTGAACCTGCTTCCATAAGCGTAGTAGACGAAGAAGTTAAAAGTGCAGTTCATTGTTGAGGCCAGCTGGAAAAACCTAAACACACACGAGGTACAGGTTATTGTAGCGCCCTCCCAGATTGATGTCAGGAACGATAACAAAAGAGGTGCACATCAGAAAAGAAGGTATAAAGGTAGCAATGAACAAAAACGACGTTCCCACAATCATGCGAGTTAAGGCGAAATCTCGTGAAGAGAACGATTGAGAAGCAGACGAGACCGTCTCCCTCCATTGTGACCGTTTCTTCATCTTGGTGACGGTGAAGGCCGTACAGACAGACACGCTGGTGATACAGAATCCCGGGAACAGTAAACCGCACACGATGCTGAGGATGAAATCAAAGACGTATTTGTTCTGCAGGTAAATCTCACTGGGGTACATGGTGAAGAAAGTGCTGCTGTCTTCCGCATCAAAGATGCATATAAAGCCGTAACGAGTCCGCTAACTATAAAAACGGCTGCAAGAATGACCAAGACCAAAGCCCATAATAGTATAGCGGTCGTCTTCGTGGACATCAGACTTTTCACCAACAGAGGCCGAGTGATACACAGACACCTCTCTAAGGCGATGACAGTGGACACCGCTTGGGATGACAAGGCCAGACCGTGAAGACCCACCAAGTGGGTTTTCATGAAGAACTGACCGGCAGGACCGATCTCATTGGCCTTTCCTATGGCAAACATGTACAGCACGTCACTGCAATAGCAGTAAGCTATGGTCACGTAGGAACAGTCGACCAGGGACAAGGTGAAGAGACAGGTATTGATTCTTTCCTTCAGTCCGTGTTTGCAGAACACCACCATGTTCAGGATGTTGGTGGAGAAGGACACGAGAAAGAACAACGGCAGGAAAACTCCAGAGAACAAAACGTTGATGATGACTTCAACCTGATGGGGGACAAGGTTGTGCTCATTGTCCCAGGGGACAAACTGGGGCGTCTGTTTCAACACACAGCCTTCAGGAACAGATACCACACTGCTGTTCACATCAGTCACAGAAGACATGGATGTGTTTATTGACACAATGGATTTTGTAGGCATAGAAGACATGTTGAGTGAGACCATGGATTTTTCTGACGTTGGCATTATGAGTATGGCAGTATGTTCAAGCAAACTTCTAAGACACAAATAACGTCAATAATCTGGCACTTTTTTAAATTGATTTTAAACAATGACTGATACTTGTTTTAGAACCAGTTACTCTTCACTAATAAGAATTACATAAAGGCATTGTATCGAATATTTTCCACTTGTGTAAGATTTGCTTATGTGACACCAGAAGGCACCGACGAGCTATCTGGAAATCAACAATGCTACATTATTTTCTGCTAGATAAAACACACACGATAAATATTCTAAACATTGCCTAATATGTAATTCCACAGACATAGTCTCACTAGAAACAGAAAGCAAAGGTAAGGGATTGGAACTAAACAGCAGGAAGACTGAAGTCATGGTGATCAGTAAAAAACATGAAATCCCCTCATGCAAAATAACAGCAAATGGCACAACCTTGACACAGGTTAATAAGTTCAAATACCTGGGAACGGTCATTTCATCAGACGGCAGATGCACATCGGAAATAGCTGGCAGAATCGGCCAAGCCAAAACAGCATTCAAGAAGATGACAAGCATTCTTACCAACAGATGCCTATCAATTAACATCAGAAAGAGAGTCCTTGAATGTTATATAGAACCAATACTGTTGTACGGATGCGAGGCGTGGACAGTCAGCAAGCAAAGCCAGAGCAGGATCGAGGCAGCCGAGATGTGGTTTCTCAGAAGAATGTTGAGAGTTCCATGGACAGCAAAGAAAACAAACGAGACAGTCTTGATGGAGGCAGACACAAGTAGATCACTCATAAGGAAGATTAGGAAAAGACAAGCAACATTTATAGGCCATTTTATGAGGAAGGGGGATTTGGAACACCTGGTCATAACGGGAAAGCTGGAGGGAAAGAGAGCACCAGGTAGACCCAGGGAGAGAATGCTGGACGGACTTGCAGAGTGGCTGGGGATGAGGAGGGTGGGGGAGATGCTAGGGGCAACGAGAGATAGAGATGGTTGGAGGTCCATGGTCGCCAACGCCATACGGCAGGGCACCTGATGATGATGATGATGATGACGATGAGTCTCACCAATGAAAGGAAAGTAAACTCAGAAAGATCTGTTTGGTGAAACAAATAATTTTTAAGGTAGGAAGTTGATATTCAAGACAGTTACGATAATATGGGAGATGTCAGTTTAGTCATGATATTCGTGGACCTCTTGAACGATAACGGTTCTGTTCTGCTTCCTAAACAATATACAGCTCAACGGTGCATACAGCATATATCACCTACCACTGAAACTTTGTTGTTGACGATGCTGTCGCTGCTAGGATTTCTTCCTATCTTTTCTTGGAAGATTCTTGTCTTACAAACGAAAAAGTGTACAAATTCAATGCAGTTACGCAAATGTTAACGTACCATCAATTCACAATATCACATAATTTTTTTAATCCGTTTTCTATATCACATATTATTTAACAGCTAATACAGTTGGTGTGACAATAGCATGTTGCTGCTTTTGTGGATTCTGCACCTTTAACTACCCTGGTTTCTGCATTGGATGTGAGATAAGATTATTACTGATTTTTGTTACAGTCTTCTTCAGCTCTGTTAGAATTCAGACATATAAATGCTGCATTAAAAGTGGTACTTTTTCTTGTGTCCAAGAGGCTTTCCTCCAATGTACAGAATTAGAAAATATCAATCCACCTCTGTATAGAGTTGTGTAATCATAGATGACATTGAAAAAAAGTTTTAACAGCGATGGCCTGACTCAGTAGGGTGTTCATCATCATCATCATCATCATCATCATCATCATCATCATCATCATCCTCATGTGCCCTGCCGCATGGCGTTAGCATCATGGTCCTCTTCACGAATCTGTCCCCTGTCGCTGCAAGTACATCTCCCAACCTCTCTGTCCTCAGCCACCCTGCAAGTCCATCCAGTATTTTCTTCCTGGATCTACCTGGTGTTCTCTTTCCCTCCAGCTTTCCTGTTGTGATCAAGTTCTCTAATTACCCTCTCGTCATAAAATGTCCCATAAATGTTGTTTGTCTTTTCTAATCTTCCTTATCAGTGATCTTCTTGTGTCTGCCTCCACCAAGACTGTCTCGTTTGTTGTCAGTAAAGTGTGGTAGAGCAATATCAGTTTCCCCACCAAGTACAGGTTCTCTGAAATCTTTGATGCTGTCCACCCTACAGTAGGAGTTCGAGTCATGGACACTGCTGGCAGAGTCAGACAGACAGACGGACAGACGAATTCAGGCGTTCAAAACGACAGAGAGGTCCGAGGAAGCCGCTCCGCATCTCCTGTTTGGAGCACAACGCGAGGTACTAATCCGCTAGACTATGTGTACCTAGTTGTGTTGTGATTCCGACCTTTATTTATTTACTTGTTTATTTATTTATTTATTTATTTATTTATTTATTTGTTTGTTTGTTTGTTTGTTTGTTTATCTGTTTTTTCTTTCAAGATAAGATACGCAGATTCACATGTCATTTTCATGTAACCAAGATTGTTCTAATAATAGATTGGTACAATATTACTATAAAAATAGACTTGATAGGTAGGACCTCAGGACCTGGCCAGCACATGAGTTTATGTGCGGGCTTTAAGGCTTGTGCCATGATCACCATACACATGGCACCTGTGATGTTAGTGCTTATGGAATTCGTTCCGAGCGTGGAGACGTCATCTTGAGAAACTGAAACTGTTTGGAGCACAGGACCAATGAGCACGTGAGAAGCAAGGTGGAGAGCATTGTGGGATCACCAAGAACCTCTACTTGCCACCATGAAGCGACGAAAGCTGACGTCGTTCGACCACGCAGCACGACAGCCTATACAAGACCATCATGCAGAGTACCGTAGACGGAGGGCTCAGACGAGGGCACCAGCGCAGCGGAAGAGAGTTGGTCCGACAAGTGCAAAAGAATGGAGGGACATGACGATGCAAGAGCGGTCCGCAGACAGTTTTTCTTCTTCTGCCCTCAGGTCCTTCCCCCCCCCCTTCCCCCTACACACCCCTCCCCACCCCGCCCCTGACGACGGGAGCAGTAAAGGGTACAGAATTACTTATAAACACAATGACCTAAACAAGGCGTCTGAAATAAAACAGTCATGAAGCTTCAAGAAGTCTGAAAGGCTGTTGATGTTGATGTTCTTTGTGTTTTCAACACTTCATCCGGAAAGACTGCATGCTGATGCTTTCTGTTCTTTGTGAGAGTTTTCAATGTTTCTAGTGTTGGAAAGACAGTTAATACTGACTTTTTTACGTGTGAATGTTTTCAACTCTAGCTCTGAGCTGTCACATTAACTTTATCTCTCAACCAAAAGAATATAGGTCTGGAACACTGAGAGTAATCAATCCATCTAACCAGCACCCATTTAGGCTATCTACCTTCTCGTCATATTCTTCGATTCAGCTACGTTCCGTTTTCAAAGTTTTTTTTTGGCTATGTTGAACTTGACGCAAACAGGTGACAGAAACTCATTACTGTGTCGTTTCGCTAGAATATATATAGTCACCTTCTACTAGGAAAAATCGAAATTATTTGTTAAAGAACGGATCATTGTCATTTTTTTAGATAAAAAAAAGTTTACCAATAGCAGCCCTGTCAAACCTCAGAACACTGGTTGTAGTATGGATTTTCTTGCTGCATGTGTCTGTGTGTGCGCGCGTGTGTGTATGTGTGTGTGGGGGGGGGGGGGAGTGGGCGGGCGTGTGTGTGTGTGTGTGTGTGTGTGTGTGTGTGTGTGTGTGTGTGTGTGTGTGTGTGTGTGTGTGTGTGTATTTGTGTGAGAATGCCTGTGCATGTGCGCGCTTGTATGTGCGTGCGTGTTAATGTGTACTGCTTACGTTCAGTTGTGTGCGTGTGTGTGTTGTGTGTGTGTGTGTGCGCGCGCGCGCGTTTATGAGCGCGTGTGTGTGTGTGTGTGCGCGCGCGCGTGTGTGTGTTTATGTGTGTTCAATATCATGTGTTTCAAAGCAAACCTGATTACAAAAAATGTATACCTATATGCAAAAAAAAAAAAAGTCCTAATTATCGAATCCATGGATATTGGTCATTAACTGGTCGAGAGAGAGACTTCAGGCTTCAGAACACTTTATTACTCAAGAGAGAGAGACACAGACAGACAGACAGACAAAAAAACAGGCAGAACACACACACACACACACTGACACACTCACGCTCTCACACACTCACACACACACACACACACTCACACACACACACACACACACCACCACACCCACACCACACGCACACACACACACACACACACACACACACACACACACACACAACACACACACACACAGAGGGACAGAAAAAGAAGTGGAGGGAAAGGGAGGAGGAGAATTTGACTGTACGTGTGAATGTCTGTTCGTGTGGAAGTGTCTGTGCACGAGTTCGTTTCATTAAACCATAATTATTAATGTGAAAAGATGTTAAACGAAAGAACGAAACGAGCTCGTGCATGGACACAGTTACACGAACAGACAGGCACACAGACACATGTGTTTGTGTGTATGTGCGGGCGCGCGTGTGTGTGTATTTTTCTATACTTATATGGGGGGTGAGGGGTGCGTGTGTGTGCCTGCGTGTGTATATTTGTGGATGTATGTATGTGTGTGTGTGTGTGTGTGTGTGTGTGTGTGTGTGTGTGTGTGTGTGTGTGTGTGTGTGTGTGTGTGTGTGTGTGTGTGTGTTAAAATTCACATGTAATTGTTGTTTACTTAAAAGCTGAATATTAATGTACAGTTTGTAGGAGTTTTGGTCTTGCTTCTTTGGCACGTGTGTGTGTGTGTGTGTGTGTGTGTGTGTGTGTGTGTGTGTGTGTGTGTGTTGTGTGTGTGTGTGTGTCTATCTATATGCGTGGGTGTGGGCGTACATGCGGCTGTATGTATGGTGTGTGTGTTTGTGTGTGTGTTCCATAGTTTAATCAACGAGACATCTCATCAACATCAACACATCAATTCAACACATTTTCCATTGCATGAGTAGCCTCAGTTATGTCTGAACAGTGAAGTTTACCATAAAAAAAATTCCCAATATTTAAACACAAAACAAGGAAGCTTTGAGAAAAAACTCCTATCTTAGTAATATACAAACAAGAGCAAGCTATTGCTGCACATCAACAAACTCATTCATCTACCTCAGCATCGAACCCGAAAACTCTCTCTTCTTCAAAAGCCAAATGTTAGTCGGTATACAAAGCGCTGTGTACTATTGTGATAGAACAATACACTTGTCAAGTAAATTTGGAGTTTCAAGTTATTTTTCAAGAGGCATTAATGGCACTCAGACAATTCCACATGCGCTCCACCCTAATCTGCCAGCAATTATCTGGCAGGCTCCGTGAACCTGCACAAAACCTTATACACTGGCAAGGTCTTGAAATAGAGAAGGGGGAGGGGGTGGGTTGAGAAGGGACTTATGAAACACAAAGCTGACACCACCAGAATAATGGAAACATTTTTTTTTCAGGATCATTGCACACAGGGAGGTTGTAACCCTTATGTTCACCCTTTTTTTTCCCCCATCTTCCCATTTTCTATGCCACCTTAATGGCCACAGAAGCTGGCACAGTTTTTACAATGTGATGATGATGATGATGATTATGATGATGATGTCGATGAAGATGATAATCGTGATGCTATGGAGTTCCATCTAGGATTGGACTGTGTGACAGGGCTGTACTCTACGCTTACTGCCATATTATATGCTGGTGTCAACCAGGTCCAAAAGATACAGACATCTGCGGTGCTGGTCAGAAGATTTGAGTAACACCCTCAATGACGCATCCGTGAATGGATGAGACTCGACTGTGTGGTCCCAGTCTTTCCGATGAACTCATAGCATGCCCAACTCTGGATAGAAGCTGGTTAGAGCCAATCCAGTCGTAGTCCGTTGCGCTAACCACGACACCACAGAAGACTGTCTAATGGAAACATTAGATGGGCAGTCGAATCAGGATTATATGTTGTTGAAGGGCTGAACTCGAGATTGATCTGATTTGAGAGAACGGGCATATGAGGACAGGCAGGTGAGAAAGTTAGACAACTGCATCAGTTCCCAAAATACTTTCACATTGGTAGTCAGCGCTGTCAGAACAAACACACATCGATGAGTTCAGCAACCTGACGTGTCAAAACCGCCATGTTGATGACGCGTTAGCACGTGCACCGGAATTTCCCAACGTGCATCACCAGTTCCACGTGTCAGCCATCTGCTGGCTGTTGACGTGTCTGGGTACGACAGGGAAGGAAGACTGTCGAACTCGTGGTTAAAAATAGAGAGGAGTAGAAGAGATAGTAGTGATAGACAGACAGACAGACAGACAAAGGGAGACAGACAGACAGACAAAGAGAGGCAGACAGAGAGAGACAGTGAACTGAGGAGAGACATAGAATAGGAGAAAAAGGGAGTGAGTCAGTGAATGGGTGAGAGAGAAACGCACACAGACAGACATACAGACACATACTGAAAGGAACTAGAACAACACAAGACAGAAAGCTTCAAACTGTTTTACATCCGTTTGCTTTTATTTCTTTCTAAAAGCAAAAACGGGAGACAGGAATGGCCGGCCACTGCATGGCCAGAATCCATAAGCTGTTAAAAGATGCAAAGTCGTACAGATGCCCAAGTCCAGTTCAGCCCACAAAGGGCGAACAGAGCATAAGAGTACAGGCAATGTGGCCGCCAGCGCACCTACAGATGTTGCAGTCGTGGGAAGGTACAGGAGAACCGTCGTCGTACGTCAGACCTGTTGCTGGGTCCGTGCACTGGTCACCAGCCGCTGGTACACAATGAAGTAGGGATATATATATATATATATATATATATTATATATTATGTATATATATATATATATGTATATATATATATATATATATATGTATGTATAATATATGATACACCCACTTCACTGTGTACCATGTATGTAGAGTATAGATATATACATAGTATAATATAGTATAGTATAGTATAGTATAGCATAGTATGTGTATAGTATAGTATAGTATAGTATAGTATAGTATAGTATAGTATAGTATAGTATAGTATAGTATAGTATAGTATAGTATAGTATAGTATAGTATAGTATAGTATAGTATAGTATAGTATAGTATAGTATAAGTATAGTATAGTATAGTATAGTATAGTATAGTATAGTATAGTATAGTATAGTATAGTATAGTATAGTATATTAACGTTGCTGAATGGGACTGAACTCGAGGTATTGATCTGTTCTTGAGAGAAGGAACATATAACGAGGGGCAGATGAGAAAGTTAGACAACTGCTTCAGTTCCCAAAATATTTTCATATGTAGTCAGCGCATGTCAGAACAAACAAACATCGTTGAGGTCAGCCAGTCCCTGACGTGTGAAAACCGCCATGTTGATGACGGCAGTTAGCACGTGCACCGGAATTTCCCATCGTGCATCACTAGTTCCACGGTGTCAACCATCTGCTGGCTGTTGACGTTGTCTGGGTACCGACAGAGAAGGAAGACTGTCGAACTCGTGGTTAAAA
>JAPXFY010000742.1:0-10000 GCA_030674185.1 Monoplex corrugatus | reverse complement strand
GCATAAATTATCCAAAATTGCTTCCGCATATCTCACCTCCCTAGAGCCAAAAATGCATTTAATACATGTTCCCAATTACCAATCCTATAAAAAAAAAAACGTACCTAAGACTTTATCGAACACATACAGGTGAATGGACCATTAAGGCAGAAAATGATAGGAAGAAATAACAGAAAGCAAAGGAATAAGGCAGAAACAAAGAGAGTGACAGATTAGAGGAAATTTGTAGCACAGAATTTCCAGAAGTTGGGGATACTATTTATAATGACAGAGCCCCCGGCATGCCCACGCGGGGGTCACTGACCTGTAATGTCCGGGAAGACAAAGCATCTTGGTGCACTCAGACATCCCCTTGTGACAGTTGCAGATGTTGCAGTGGTCGGCACCGATGTAAGGGCCTGCCCCCTCCTCCATTCTCCTCCCTTCAGTGTCAATGCACTCTAGCTCTGTAAACAAATGACACGCACGTGAACTCACAGCGTATTACACATAATCCAATCTTATAAGTCATGGTTAGAGTTGACCAATCTTCCACAGTCCAATTATAATATGCTATGGCTTAATATAAGTTAGCCAATCTTCCACAGTACAATGTTTAAAGGTCACGGTGTGAGTTAGCCAGTTTCCCATAATTCACTCACTACAGGTAATGGTTAGATTTAGCCAGTTTTCCATAGTGTAATTATTATAGGCGATAACTAGAATTCGTCAGTCTTATGCAATGCAATCATTCATCATCATGTGCCATGCCGCATGGCGTTGGTGAGTATGGCCTTCCATACGAATCTATCCTTTACCGCTGCAAGAACATCTCCCACCCTCTCTGTCTTCACTCAGCATGTCCGTCCAATATTTTCTCCCCAGGTCTACCTGGTGCTCTTTCCCCTCCAGCTTTTCTGTTGTGACTAGGAGCTCTAATTTCGCTTGCCTCACAGAATGTCCAATAAATGTTGCTTGTCTTTTCCTAATCTTCTTCATTAATATTCTTCTTGTGTCTGCCTCCTTCAAGACTGTCTCGTTTGTTTTCGTTGCTGTCCATGGAATTCTTAACATTCCTCTTAGAAACCACATTTCACCTGCAATCATTAGAGGTCATGAATGGCTATTGGAGTTTGCCCATCTTTCGTGATGCAACTATCATAGGTGACGACTAGCATCAGCCAAACTTGCATCATGCAATCAGTCATATGTTTAAAGGTTATTAATCAATTTTGCATAATGCATTAAGTCACAGGATTTAAGTCATAACCCAGGCAACCTTGCCAGTGCATAGGGTTTTGCATAGGTTCAGGGAAATGCCAGGTAATAACTGGCAGATTTGGGTGGAGCGCATATGGATTTGTCCGAGTACAACGAATGCCTCCTGAGCAAACCCAAACCTCAAACCCAGGCAGCTGCAAAGGCAGTCTCAAAGCAGATCATGACTGAATTCAGACAGAAAACGTCCTGAAACTGTCGGCGGTGGTGTTTTAGCCCAGTGATAAAAGTGTTAAAGAATTCGAAGTGAGAGACCCCAGGTTCGATTCCCTGTCACAAAGGGACATCATTTTTCCATCACCCCGCCTCCCACACTGTTCACTATACCTTGTGTAGTGACCAGGGTGCTAGACTTTCAGATGAGACGACAAACAAAAGTTCCCGTTTGCATAATCCACATACGGCAAAAAGAATTCGCAGCAACAGAGATTTTACCCCTTCCAAGATTTGGTTTTAGACAGTTCAAATTTGACGGGTAACCAAAATATCACAGCGTAAAACACGTATGTCTGAAACAAATATTTGATCATACAATACCTGCATGAACATATGCAAACACTATGCTGAAAACAGCACACACGACAATAGCTCTCATCTTGATGGTGAACAGCAAAGTAACTAGATGATGAACTTTATGCAGCATACACGAAAGTCCTGTGTTACTTATATACCAAGTAATTCGACCCCTGAACACACTGACTTAAAACTTTCTTATCTGTTTCTGAAATAGTGTGGTTTAAGCGAAGCGAGCATTAGAAAAAATAAAGCTTTGAAAAAAAAATTAATCTCTTGTCATAATCTGAATTCCCCCCCCCCCCCCTTTTTTTTTCATTTTTTTTTCATGAAAAATCTTCAAGCCAGTTAATGATCTTTCATCTGATGGTCACAATAGTCAAGTGGGTAAAACAACGGACGTCCAGTCGAGAGGTGTTGGTTTACATCCTGCCCGGGAACCTCCCGCCTGGTGGTAAAAGGTAAAGGTTTGTCAGCTCTCCTAGTTCATCATCTGTGCAGATCTGTTAGTGTTTTAACCTTTTGACCCCCACACCCTATCCACCAACTGCAAAAACTTAACCCTCTGACTCCCTCACCCTATCCACCAACGTCCTGTATGAAGCCGGTAGATAGGGTGAGGGAGTCAAAATATCAAGGTTTTGTTTTGCTCGTATGGCTGACAATGCAAGTTAACAATGACAATGACAATGATGCTTTATTATCTAACGGTAACAGTTATTGACTAGAAGCCATTTTTCAAACTTGCCATTGCTAATCTGTACACATGACATTTGTTTACAACAACAAGTAAACAGGAACCAGAAGAACAAGTAAACCAAAGTGAACGCGTATTCAATACAACAAGACAAGACAAGCGCAAATTTTCGGCCAACCGGCCTTTGTCAAGCGCGAATGCACGGTCACAAACAGACCACAAACAACACCAAACAACTGTTAATAAGAAGATGACTAAAACCTTCCTTGCCGCCTCGTCCAGTGGATAAAAAGGGAGGCATTCATTGCACTTTTTATCCACTGGACGAGGCGGCAGGGAAGTTTTTAGTCCTCTTCTTATTATCCGTTGTTTGGTGTTGTTTGTGGTCTGTTTGTGACCGTGCATTCGCGCTTGACAAAGGCCGGTTGGCCGAAAATTTGCGCTTGTCTTGTCTTGTATTGAATACGCGTTCACTTTGGTTTACTTGTTCTTCTGGTTCCTGTTTGCTTGGGCGTGGGCAGTCGCACTTATTTTGGATCTCAACAACAAGTAAAGCTTAGGGAAGATACATGCTGGTAGACAGGGTGCAGGGGTCTTCTTCTTCTTCTTCTTCTTCTTCTTCTTCTCCTCCTCCTCCTCCTCCTTCCTCCTCCTTCTTCTTCTTCCTCCTCCTCTTCTTCTTTCTTCTTCTTCTTCCTCCTCCTCTTCTTCTTTCTTCTTCTTCTTCTTCTTCTCCTCCTCTTCCTCCTCCTCCTTCCTCCTTCTTCACCTTCTCCTTCCTCCTCCTCCTCCTCTTCTTCTTTCTTCCTCTTCTTCTCCTTCTTCTTCTTATTGTCCTTCTTCTTCTTTTTCCTTCTCCTCCTCTTCTTCTTTCTTCTTCTTCTTCTCCTTCTTCTTCTTATTCTCCTTCTTTTCTCTCCTCCTCCTCTTTGTCTTCTTTCTTCTTTTTCTTCTTCTTCTTCTTCTTCTTCTCCTTCTTCGTCTTTTTCTCCTCCTCCTCCTTTTCTTCTTTCTTCTTCTTTTTCTTCTTCTTCTTCCTCTTCTTCCTCTTCTTCTTCTCCTTCTTAGTCTTTTTCTCCTCCTCCTCCTTCTTCTCCTTGTTCCTCTTCCTCTTCTTTTTCTTCTTTCTTTTTCCTCTTCTTCTTTCTCCCTCTCTTCTTCTTCTTCTTCTTCTTCTCCTAATTTCTTCTTTTTCTTCTTTCTTCTTCTTCTTCTTTCTTTCTTTCTTTCTTTCTTCTTCTTCTTCTTCTTCTTCTTCTTCCTCCTCCTCTTCTTCGTCTTCTTTTTATTTTCTCTTTCTCCTTCTACAAAGTCAGGCCACATGTGCCGATCACAAAATCATTACTCAAGGTGATAAATGATACCTCTTTTTACAGGTTGCGAATTGTCCGGGCATGCCATCAGGGTACAGGCCACGAGGCCGTTATGAGCACATCTGCAGGTGTTGCATCCATCAGCGGACTTAAAGCTGTCTCCTTCATCGTGGACCGTGCCGTTTGGCCCCATACACCTGTACAACAAAACACACTGTGGTCCGTGACATGACTGTATACATTATGACTACAGGTAAGACATGGCAAATTCTTTATGAATGAAAGCGTTCGCTTCTGGTGAAGTGGTTATTAGCACAACGGAGTGCAAGTGATGAGGAGGATGGTTCTAGTACCCAGCGGTTCCAGTCAGAGAGACAGAGTGAGACAGAGAGATAGAGTGTGTGTGTGTGTTTTGTGTGTGTGTGTGTGTGTGTGTGTGTGTGTGTGTTGTGTGTGTGTGTGTGTGTGTGTGTGTGTTGGTGATGTGTGTGTGATTGTGTTGTGTTTAATGTGTGTTGATGTGTGTGTGAATTGTGTGTGAGTGTTGTGATTGTGATTGATTGTGTGTGTGTGTGTGTGATTGTTTGTGTGTGTATGTGCGCGCACGTGTGTGTGTGCGCGCATGTGTGTGTGAACTCAGAACTCAGAAAGCATTTTTGCCATAAAAATCCCAGATAGGAGTACCAAACAGATTGGCTGTAATAAGTTGACATAACTTTTTTGACCAGTTTCAACCTTGTTGTGTTGTATCTAATACAATCATCAAAAAATGCTGAGTTTTGGCACTGTTTTGGCCTAATGTATGTGTGTGAATAAGTGAGCGAGTGAGTGTGTGCGTGCGTGTGTGTGTGTGTGTGTGTGTGTGTGTGTTGTGTGATGTGTGTGTGTAGGTGCGTGTGTGTGTGTGTGTGTATGTTGTGTATGGGTGTGTGTGTGTTGTGTATGTGTGTGTGTGTGTGAGTGTGTGTGTGTGTGTGTGTGTGTGTGTGTGTGTGTGTGTGTGTGTGTGTGTGTGTGTGTGTGTGTGTGTGTGTGTGTGTTTCGTTCTTCTTCGACTTAATGTCTTTTCACTATGAGTGATATTAGACGATGTGTGTTTGTTTGTGTGTGCGTGCGTCTGTGAGTGCGCGCGCCCGCGTGTGTGTGTGTGTGTGTGTGCGGGCATGCTTTCACAAACGGACTTCATTCGTGCTGACCACGATATGGGCTGGTTGAGATTACTAAGACCAGCACAATCGAATCTCATCCACTTCAGGATACATGGGCTCACAGGGACCGCTTCTGGCGACAGCAAAATGAAGCAAACTTGCTCGATTTCGTCAGATAACGCTGCCACGATGCCACTGCCCAAGACCATCCTTCATAAGCACCCTGGAAGGAGACCGTCGCTGAGGTCGACAGAGGAACGGCTGAATGACGAATAACAAAGACGGGACCAACATTATACCTGAGCTTGCTTGTTGCTGTTCCCTTGAGATGAGACATAGATGAGGAACCTTGTCTGTTGCTGCTGCTCCGTCCCATCCGTCCTCCCCTCCTCCCTTCCCCTCCCCTCCCTGGTTATAGGATAAGACCATGATGATGACTTATGGGTATAGATGGTCATCAACCCCCCCCTACCCCCCGGGGGGGGGGGGCTCTTTCAGTATAAAAAGTATCCCCACCTTCTGGAAATTCTGTGCTAGAAATTTCCTCTTTTCTGTCACTCTCTTTGTTTTCTGCCTTGCTCCTTTGCTTTTTGTCATGTCTTCCTATCATTTTCTGTCTTGCTGGTCCATTCACCTGTATGTGTTCGATAAAGTCTTACATAGTTTCTCTTTGGGTACAAGTATTAAGTGCATTTTTTTTTGGCTCTAGGGAAATGAGATGTGTAGAAGCAATTGTATTCAGGTATGTTCTTTAAAATCTCCTTGTGATAAATTGGACGGAGTGGCCAAGGCCAGGGGTATCTCCTTAGATTATGTGCGCAAATGCATTGAAATGTGTACTAATTTTCTTTCCTTTTTTTTCTTGTTTTTTTTTTTTACCTGTCGAAGTGTTGTGTACAGTTTCAAAACGGCTATAGCCCCGATGTGGCTCTATGCAGTCAGCTGGGCTGTAAAGCAACAATAACAGCAACAGAATGGTCAATATATTATAGCCCCGATGTGGATGTATGCAGTCAGCTGGGCTGTAAAGCAACAATAACAGTAAGAGGATGGTCACCACACAGTACTGTACGCTCTACTACACCTCTGGACTGAAGATGTCACTGACCTTGTTATTGTTGTTGTTATTGTTGTTTAAAGTCCAGCCGACTGCGTAGAGCCATATCAGGGCTATAATTGCTTCAAAATATACAAAAATTCAACAGGAAAACAAAAGAAAAGAAAATTCAGTAAACATATCAATGCATTCATGAATATAATCTAAGGACATGGCCCTGGGGTTGACCACTTTGTTCAATTTATCGCACGAGGGATTTAAAAAAAAACACACACCTGAATACAAATATGAGCATACATAAGGACACCAAAACATATATAAAAACAGGTATAAATTACCCAAAATTGCTTCCGCATATCTCACCTCCCTAGAGCCAAAAATGCACTTAATACATGTACCCAATTACCAATCCTATAAAAAAAACGTACCTAAGACTTTATCGAACACATACAGGTGAATGGACCATTAAGGCAGAAAATGATAGGAAGAAATAACAGAAAGCAAAGGAATAAGGCAGAAACAAAGAGAGTGACAGATTAGAGGAAATTTGTAGCACAGAATTTCCAGAAGTTGGGGATACTATTTATAATGACAGAGCCCCCGGCATCCCAACTGACCTGGAATGTCCGGGAAGACAAAGCATCTTGGTGCACTCAGACATCCCCTCATGACAGTTGCAGATGTTGCAGTGGTCGGCACCGATGTAAGGGCCTGCCCCCTCCTCCATTCTCCTCCCTTCAGTGTCAATGCACTCTGTAAACAAATGACACGCATGTGAACTCACAGCGTATTACACATAATCCAATCTTATAAGTCATGGTTAGAGTTGACCAATCTTCCACAGTCCAATTATAATATGCTATGGCTTAATATAAGTTAGCCAATCTTCCACAGTACAATGTTTAAAGGTCACGGTTTGAGTTAGCCAGTTTCCCGTAATTCACTCACTACAGGTAATGGTTAGATTTAGCCAGTTTTCCATAATGTAATTATTATAGGCGATAACTAGAATTCGTCAATCTTTTGCAGTGCAATCATTCATCATCATGTGCCATGCCGCATGGCGTTGGTGAGTATGGCCTTCCATACGAATCTATCCTTTACCGCTGCAAGTACATCTCCCACCCTCTCTGTCTTCACTCAGCATGTCCGTCCAATATTTTCTCCCTAGGTCTACCCGGTGCTCTTTTCCTCTCCAGCTTTTCTGTTGTGACTAGGTGCTCTAATTTCTCTTGCCTCACAGAATGTCCAATAAATGTTGCTTGTCTTTTCCTAATCTTCTTCATTAATATTCTTCTTGTGTCTGCCTCCTTCAAGACTCTCGTTTGTTTTCGTTGCCGTCCTAGGAATTCTTAACATTCCTCTTAGAAACCACATTTCACCTGCAATCATTAGAGGTCATGAATGGCTATTGGAGTTTGCCCATCTTTCGTAATGCAACTATCATAGGTGACGGCTAGCATCAGCCAAACTTGCATCATGCAATCAGTCATATGTTTAAAGGTTATTAATCAATTTTGCATGATGCATTAAATCATAAGATTTAAGTCATAACCCAGCCAACCTTGCCAGTGCATAGGGTTTTGCACAGGTTCAGAGAAATGCCAGGTAATAACTGGCGGATTTGGGTGGAGCGCATATGGATTTGTCCGAGTGCGATGAATGCCTCCTGAGCAAACCCAAAACTCAAACCCAGGCAGCCGCAGAGGCAGTCTCAGACAGAAAACGTCCTGAAACTGACGGTGGTGGAGTCTTGGCCCAGTGGAAAAGGTGTTAAAGAATTCGAAGTGAGAGACCCCAGGTTCGATTCCCTGTCACAAAGGGACATCATTTTTTCCATCACCCCACCTCCCACACTGTTCACTATACCTTGTGTAGTGATCAGGGTGCTAGACTTTCAGATGAGACGACAAACAAAAGTTCCCGTGTGCATAATGCATATAAGGCAAAAAGAATTCGCAGCAACAGAGATTTTACCCCTTCCAAGATTTGGTTTTAAAAAGTTCAAACTTGACGGGTAACCAGAATAACACAGCGTAAAACACGTATATCTGAAACAAATATTTGATCATACAATACCTGCATGAACATATGCAAACACTGCGCTGAAAATAGCACACACGACAATAGCTCTCATCTTGATGGTGAACAGCAAAGTAACTAGACGATGATTTTTATGCAGCATACACGAAAGGCCTGTGTTACTTATATACCAAGTAATTCGACCCCTGAACACACTGACTTAAAACTTGCTTATCTGTTTCTGAAATAATGCGGTTCAAGCGAGCATTAGAAAAAATAAAGCTTTGAAAAAAAATTAATCTCTTGTAATCTGAATTTTTTTCCCTTTTTTTTTTTTCAAGAAAAATCTTCAAGCCAGTTAATGATCTTTCATCTGACGGTCGCAATAGTCAAGTGGGTAAAACAATGGACGTCCAGTCGAGAGGTGTTGGTTTACATCCTGTTGGTTTACATCTGTTAGTGTTTTAACCTTTTGACCCCCACACCCTATCCACCAACTGCAAAAACTTAACCTTCTGACTCCCTCACCCTATCTACCAGCGTCCTGCAGGAAGCCGGTAGATAAGGTGAGGGAGTGAAAATATCAAGGTCTTGTTTTGCTCGTGTGGCTGACAATGCAAGTTAACAATGACAATGACAATGATGCTTTATTATCCAGCGGTAAAAGTTATTGACTAGAAGCAAATTTTTCAAACTTGCCGTTGCTAATCTGTGCACATGACATTTGTTTACAACAACAAGTAAAGCTTAGGGAAGATACATGCTGGTAGACAGGGTGCAGGAGTCAAAGGGTTAAACTCCGTCTGTGTGATTAGCTTACAGAACATTAATCATGCACGTTAAAGATCCTGGAAATCAGGTCTGTGTCCGGTGGCTTATGGAAACATGAAAACACCCAGCATGCACACCCATTAACCCTTTAACTCCCGCACCCGATCCAGCAACTGCAAAAAAAAACAACTTAACCTTTAGACTCCCTCTCCCTATCCATCAGCTTTCTGCAGGAAGCTGGTGGATAGGGTGAGAGAGTCAAAGGGTTAAATTTTTTGCTCTGTTATCATGGTCGACAATGCAGGATGCTAGTCGATAGGTGCGGGAGTCAAATGGTTAATGGCCGAGTATGCAGACTGTGCAGCAACACATTGCCTGTGCAGTGTGGGCAAAAACAACGTGCGAACACCGCATCCGGCAATACTGGAACGATGAAAACATCAAAATCTTCCTTTTTTTGAACAAAGAAGTCTCTTCAGTTGTGTGTTGGTCGTGACCGAGAAACTTTTTATTTTTTTTATTTTTTTTAAGGATCATTGCACTCAGTATAAATAGTACCCCACCTTCTGGAAATTCTGTGCTAAAAATTTTCTCATTTCTGTCACTCTTTCTTTCTTCCTCCTTTGCTTTCTGTCATTTCTTCCTATCATTTTTTGCCTTGCTGGTCCATTCACCTTTTATGTGTTCGATAAAGTCTTACGTACTTTCTCTTAGGATTGATAATTGGGTACATGTATTAAGTGCTTTTTTAAAAAAAATTAATTTATTTTATTTATTTATTTATTTATTTATTTTGGCTCTGGGGGAAATGAAGTATGCGGAAGCAATTTTAGGTAATTGAGGCCTGTTTTCGTATATGCTTAAGTGTCCTTAGTTATGTTAATTTTGTATTCAGGTATGTTTTTTTAAATCCCCTGTGTGAGAAATTGAATGGAGTGGTCAATGTCCGGGGGGCCGGCATCTCTTTAGATTATGCGCACGAATGCATTGACATGTGTACTAATTATCTTTTCTTTTCTTTTCCTGTTGAAGTGTTCTGCATGCTGTGAAACGGTTCTAGCCCTGGTCTGGTTCTATGCTGTCGGCTGGGCTTTAAGCAAAAACGACAGTAACAGTAAACAAACAGTTACAGTCACGAAATGAATGACTTGGGTGATGGTGACGATCAAACATTTCTGGGTGGAAAGTCGTGACTATATATAATTCTGATTCAGATTGGTTG
>JAPXFY010007421.1:0-10799 GCA_030674185.1 Monoplex corrugatus | reverse complement strand
TATTAAGTTATAAAATAAATATGTATATTTTAAACACACTTATATATTATTGTATATATACATAAAATATATATAATATCATAACATAAGACCGGGCAACAGACATAAAGTTTGATAGAAAAATTTAGGACATATATGTATCAAAAATAATACACACATATTTAAATAAATCTACACGCTTGTATAGACGTAGGAAACAAATGCATGAGATATTAACGCAACAACATAATAAAAATTTTTTTTTATTTTATTACTATACTTTATATTTTTTAAAATTGATATTTTAATTAAAAAAATAATATTATTAGTTAAATTTCAGTTATTTTTACTTATTTTTTGTTTTTTATTTTTAAATTTTTTGTGTTGTTTTTTTTTTATTATTATTATTATTATTTTGTTGTTGTTTTGTTTTGTTGTTCTTTCTGATGATTTTATTTTTGTTAGGATTTTTAAGAAAAAATTTTCATTACTTCATTATAAATCTATTTATCACGATCATTTTTTATGCCAAACTTTAGTGTAATTGATAGTAATGTGAGTAAAAGTAGTATGTAGTTGCAGTATATGGTAAATATCTTTTTCGTTATTTCATGTTATTGTCATCATCATCAATAAATTTTATTGTTTTCATCTTGTTTTTGTTTCAGTTTTTGATTCTATAGGGGAGGAGGGAAAAGGGGTGGAAGAGTATTTAAAAAAGTATCATCTCTCATCAAAATCATCATATACCATAATCTCACATCATCTAATACTCATCATTATCCCTTATCATTATTATCTCATCATTCACATCACTTTTTTTTTTTTAAAAATTTTAAAATCTTATTTTTTATTATCATCACAATTTTTTGTTTTGTTGTTATTCCTTTATTATTACTATTTATTATTTTATCAAATTACATTCCCTCACAATTTTTACACTCAAAAAATCATGTTTTTAATCATAATAAAATACATAAGTACTTTCCACAATAAAATATACACTAAAATCACGATATCGTAACTAGAAAAAAGAATGTAAGAAAGAAGTTCCCTCTATCACCCATTTCACAAAAACAAATCATCTCTTCCCCTAAAAATCTTTATAGCTTACCTTTCAAATTTTTTATTCAAACAAACGAAAAAACCCAGTCGAATTATTTTTATTGTAAATTTTAAAAAGTCCCCTATCAAGGTTTATAAAAAACCCAAAAAAATTTTCAAAGTAACAAATCATGGGGTTTTTTTTAGCCTAGCTGATATATCTTAGATAAAAAAAGGGAATGTAAACTGCAGGGTTGTGGGTTTTTGTTGTTGTTTGTTTTTTGTTATTTTTGTTTTTTTGTTTATGTTTTTTTTTTTTTTTGTTTCTTTTTTAAATCAAAATTTTCAGTCTGTATAAAGACTTTTGTAACAAAAAAATTTCAAACAAATTTGGATTTTTTATTTTCGACTCAAAAAATTAAAAACCAAACAAAATTTTTTTTTTAATTTTACTGAACTAAACGGTTGTGTTTGAAAAATGCCTGCCTGATTCTAAAATTTGACAAGAATTTATAGGCCTATTTAAATAAGTGGGGTATGATTTGTGGTGTTGTGGGGGTGTGTGTGTTGTGTGTGTGTTGTGGTGTGTGTGTGTGTAAGTGTGTTGTGGTGTGTGTGTGTGTGTGTGTTTTTGGTGTTGTGTGTGTTTGTTGTGGTTGTTTTCTTTCTTAAATTTCCTAATCAAAATCTTCTAAAATTCATTTAGTTGGGTTTTTTTGTTTTGTTTTTTTTTGCTGTTTTTAAAGGGTCGAAAATAAATCAAAAAAATAATGTTAATTATTTTTACTTTACTCACCCGAAAACAAAAAATGCCACCCTAACAAACACACAGCGCCCCCCCTAAACCACCCAAAATCTATTATGTGTTAGAAACTTTTATATTAAATAATCTATCATGTTTTACCTTTTACAATCTTTTTATCTTTGGACTATCTCTCTCAACACACACAAAACACACCAACAACACACACACACAACACACACACACCAACCACACATTCAGGTAGCAAACCCCCAATGTATTGTTTGTGGTGAAAAATTTTATATATGTGGTGGGGTTATGTATGTATGATGTAGTATGTATTTGGTATGTGGGGTTTGTTATGTAATGTATGACATGCATATATGATAATCTTTTAAAACACAAGGTGTTTTTGTGTTTGAGTAGTTGTGTGTGTTTTCGTGTGTGTCTGGTGTGTAGTGTTGGTGTGGTGCAGCTTTAAAATAAAATATTTTAATTTAAACACACGTCATCATCAATGCGCAAATTCTACCTTGTACAACAAACTAAAAAGTAAAAACAATTCCCAAACACAAATAACATGACACGTCACGCAAACACAACCAACACAACCAAAACAAAAAAACAAAAAAACCAAAAAAAACACCACACATACACACGAAAACCCCGGCACAAGAACAACATTGACACTATACCAACACACACATACCACAAGACACAACAACTTGCCAAACACACACATAACACCACACACACACACACACACACCAACACACACCCCCCCCCCACACCACCACCCACAAAATGCACCTTTTGTCATTTTTCAAAAGGGAAGGGAAGTTTTGTCCCCAAAAAGGTTGACAATGGGTTTTAGAAAAAGAAAGGTTTTAAGCAAATTATAAGGGAAAAATGGAAAAACCTGTGCTCATAATTTCCATAATAAAATTATGGCCTGGGGGGGAAAAATCGTTTTAACCGGCTTTACAAAAGACGGAAAATTTTTCAAGCTCTAAGTAAAGAGAATATCTTCAAAAAAAAAATACGGGGTTTTTAAGGACATTTTTTGGGGCATTTCTCACCTTTCTTGTGAAATTTTTTACTTCTCCCTTGCCATGTGTTTGGTTTAACGGAAATTTACGCCATGGAAAATGGCCATTCCCAGTCATTGTGGAACAAAAATACCAATTCCAAAAAGTCATCAGCTGAACAAAAAAACCCAAATTTCATAACAGCCCAAAAGCTGGAAAAAAATGATAAATGCCCTAACATCAAAGCTGGAACAAAATGCCAAATTCTATCAGTCATTAGGGGGTGGAAAAAAATTGCGACATTTTAAACAATAAGCTGGAACAAAAACCCAAATTCATACATACTAGTGAACAAAAAGACGAAATTTTAAACAGTCATAGGCGTAACAAAAAAAGACCCAAATTTTTAACACATTTGGGTGGAACAAAGATGACCAAAAGTAAAACAGTATGGGGGGCACAAAAATGACCAAATTCAATAGCAGTCACTAGGGGGAAGAAAAATGACAAACCCCCCAAAATTTATAGGTGGAATCAAATGCCAAAAACCGAACAGTCACTAAGGTTACAAAAAAATGACCCGAAGCCCCCAACGTATTAAACAGCGAGAAAAAAAACTGGCTAACAGCAAAATAAACCGACAAATGAAAAACCGGATTTTTAACACCACCAACCCCACACACACACACAAACACACACCCCAAAAACCCAACCCCAAAACCCACCCCACGGCCACACAACACACACACCAACACAACACACACAACACCACAACCCCCAAAACACCAATCAACACCAACCCGCCACCCAAAAATTAGGCAGAAAACGGGCCAAACCCCGGCTGACAAAAACAAAAGAACGAAAAAGAGGAAAAAAGGATATATTTTACATTAAAAATAACAAAGTGAATGAAAGGGCCTAGTCCCATATCAAAAAAAAAGCATAATTCTTTAAATTTAAAATTTGCTGGAACCAGACAGGCAAAAAAGGATAGTAGATAATAAAAGATAATAGATAGAAAAAAAGATGATCAATGATAGAAAGATAATGATAGGTAGTACGTAGGTAGGTAGATAATAATAATAGGGAGAAGTGATGAAGGTAGGGAATAATGATAGATAGATCGATAGATTTTACAACAGAAAGACAGAAGAAATACATGCAACATAAAACAACTACATACATACAACTTTAATACAAATACTTATACAGAAGAAACAGATGGATGGGACAGTATAAATATTATATATTATATAATATTATCTGTGTGTGTATGTATAGTGTTATATTTGAAAATTTTATACCCAGACAGCAGACAGATTTGATAGATTGATTTTGGAAAGATGAAAAAATTATGTGGTGCAAGGAGATAAACATACAAAAAATACATTTTAGCAAAGGGGTAGCAGTAAGGGGGGCCACTCTCATTGGCCTTACGCAAATGGAACCCGCGGTTGAACGTTGCCGCGAACGGAGAGCAGCCACCCCCTTCAGTGCAAGTAACAAAAGGTGTGTCCCAGACGAAAAATGTTTTGGCACTATACAAAACCCGACCGGGGAGTACTTCTTGTAATCTTTGCAATACATATTTGGTTAACAAGGCTATTTTGATTATTTTAGCTTCATCCCAAACCTTTCAACCCCCCAAAAGGTGGGGAGAGAGAGAGAGAGAGAGAGAGAGAGAGAGAGAGAGGGAGAGAGAGAGAGAGAGAGATTTTTGGACTGTTTTTTTTGTTTTTTACATAATTGGTGGTTAGGGTTAAAAGACAGGGGTAAAAGGCTCTTAATTACAAAAACAACCCCAGCAAAAAAACCAACTCCTCTTCTTTCCCTTTCCCCAACACCCCAAAACAAAATAAGTTCTTTGAAAAAGCCTTTTGTAAAATGTTCAAAAAACAGAACCCTACACATCTAAAAGCTTCAGCATCTTTCTTTTTGTCTCCCTGAAGCTTTTTGGAATTCCTGTTTTTTGTTTTTAGGGTAAGTGGACCCTGATTTTAAGGAACAAAGTAAAAATGATCGTTTGCATATTTGTGAGGCTAATGAGAGTACTCCCCTTTTTTGTTAGTACATTAGAAACCCCGTTCTCACTTGTTAGCGGAGAAGTTGAATTTTTAACCCCATTTAAAAAGAAAAGATACCAAGTATGTGGGGGGACCGTCCCGGTCCCGAAAATGGCGTGTTTTTTGGAAAACAAACACAACCCCCCAACCATGTTCTCAGGAAAACAAAAAACACAAGCCACAGAACCACAAAAAACACACCACACACTTCCTCTTTTCTCCTTTTCCACAAACCAACCACGAGTTTTCACGTGATTAAAATTTTTGCTTCCCTTAACAGAGTCACTGAAAGCCCAAAAAATTCAGATAAAATATTTCATTTTATTAAGATTTTTAGTGATTTTATCTAAGAGTAAAATGCAAAAAATTTCTGTGTTCTTGAAGTGTTTGTTTATATTTCAAGGGGTTTTTTGTGGAGTGATTTTTGGTGGGCTTTTTTTTTTGTTTGAGATTGGGGGGGATTTGGGACATCAAAGAGGGTTGGGGGCGCCACCAGATAAGTCAATTTGGGTTGGGAAAGGGTTCATGGACTAGTTCAAATGGTCAACCCTATGAGGGTTTTTTGGGGGATAAAAACGAGGACTGGCCCCAAAAAATCCTTGGGCCCGCAGTTTTGTCCCCCCACTTTGCCTGGAACGAAATAATAAGCCCTTAAAATTTTTAAAAAATTTTTACAAAAAAACATTTTTTTTTATCTCCCCCCCCCTTTTCTCTCTTCTCCCCTTTTTCTCTCTCTTCTCTCTCCTTTCCTCTTCTCTTCCCCTTCTTTCTTGTGTGTGTGTTGTGCGCGCGCGCGGTGCGTGTTTTTTTTCGTGGGGTTTTGTGCTTTGGGGCTTGTATGTTTTTTTGTGTTATGAATGTGCAGTTGGGGTGCGTGAATATTGTGGTGCAACATGTGTGTACGCGAAAATGTAAATGTAATGCGTGTTTTAGTATTCACAAAATCAGGTCATTGCTATTATTTAAGTTACAATTATGGTTTTTTCTCTACTATACCCCCCTTGGGGGGTATAAGAATAAGATTTTATCAACAGTATTTTTATTTTCCCCGAAAATAAAGATTTTATTGTTCATTCACACAAAAACACCACACACACACACAACACACACAACAAACACCTCTCTTCTTTTCCCCTTTTTTTTCCCCCTTTTCTTTTCCTCTTTCTCCTCTCCTCTTTTTCCCCCCCCCTTTTATCCCTTTTCCATCGCGAGTTTATTGATTACAATCAAATTTTTAAAGTTCAATCTTTAATAAATAATAAGACATGCAAAGAGAAAAACTACCTTTTTTTCAGCGGAAATAAAACAACGGCACCTTCTTTCGAGAATTATGGCATTTAATTGTGCGCACCCCAAATTTCCACTCCCTGGGCTCGCCATTTTGTTGCTGCCTCGTTTCGAAAGGGGGAAAGGAGTGGCCGATTGGAATGGGGGCATCCCACGGCTAAACTTTTCTGGAAGAGTGGGGCTCTTACTGTCTACCCTCTTTGATTTATAGGCACAGTATGACGTATGTAAAACACCCCTGCATGCATTAAAATTATATGATTTTCAAAATTTTTGTTCTTTTTATTTCTTAAATTTTCATATCTTATTTTTAGTTAATTTTTGTTTTTAAATTATTTTTTATCATAAATATTATCATTATTTTTATTATTATCTTTTTATTTTTACAAAAAGGTATAATAAAAGATAATAGACAGCAAAGATAGAAAAAGTAAAAAATAGATAGATAAAAAATAGATAGACAGTCAGAGAGAGAGAGACGGGAAGAAGATAGTGAAAGACAGAACATACATACATAATACAAAAATAATACATACAAAAAAATACAAAACATACATAATCACAAAAACATCTACTAATACAGACGGGGACAAAAATGACAGACAGAGAAAAAACAGAAGAAAAAATGGAAAACACCCCGCTTTGTATATAATACATCATCCACCAAACACATATTTTTGTGATATATACATATATAGTATTATAAACAATATATATAATTGTTTATAACATATTATATATTTTTTTTATATATTTTACAAAAATAGAGACAGGCAAAAGACTAAATAATTGATAACAGAAATAGGACAAAATTGTTAAAATGATAATACAACATATATAAATACATTTACACGAAATTGTATGACGTAGGAAACAAATGCATGCATGCTTTTAACGAAGCAACATAAAACCCAGAATTTATTATTATTGTTTTTCATTATTTATCTTATTTGTTATATGATTTTTTTAAATAAAAAATAAATATTATAGATCATATCATGTATTGTTACATTATTATTGTTTTTTTATATTATTATTATGTTGTGTTGTTGTTTTTAAATTATTATTATTATTATTTTTATTTTATTATTATTATTATTATTGTTATTATTATTATTATTATTTTTGTTTTTGTTGTTGTTGTTTTTTATATTGCAGTGAGATTATTATGTTGTTAGGATTTTTGAATGCAAATTTTAGTATCTTATATCTTTAAAAAACATGATTATAGATCATTATTGATAGCCCAAATTTTTGTAGTAATTGTAGTTATAGTAGGTGGGGAAAAAATTTAAGTAGATTTGCAGTGTAGGAAATAAATTTTTCGTTTTATTATCATTTTTATTGTCTCATCATAAATAAGTTTTTTTGTTTATTCTTGTTGTTGTTACAGTAATTTAGATTATAGAGGAGGGGGAGGAAAAGGAGTGGAGTAGGAGTAATAGTAATAGATCTCATTCATCTCACATATCTCATAACCCATCTCATAATCCATCACATTATCTTTATATCATATTTTGCATCATCTCATCATATCATACTATTTTTTTTTATCTTTTTAAATCATTATTATTTTATATATCACAATTTTTTGTTGTTGTTGGCTTACATATTATTTATATTATATTATTTTTTATCATTTTATATCGTCATATAAACTCACATGCAAAAAATACTAGATTATTACTCATACAACCCTAATACTACACGATTTCCTACACAAATATATACCTGAAAAAACTACGATCATCGTAAGTAGAGAAAAATGTAAAAAGAGTTCACCCTCGCACCGCCATTACCCAAAAAAATCAAGTCCCACTTCACCCGTAAAAAATTTAATCTTACCCATCAAACCCATTCAAAAAATACACAAACCCGCGAATTCTTTTTATTTTAATTATAATGTCCCCTCATAAGGTTTATAAGGGAAACCAAAATTTACAAATAAACAAATCTGGTTTTTTGTAGCCCCTAGGCATGTATTATCTGAGATAATATATGATAGTAAAACTGCAGTGTGTTGTGAATTTTTTTTAGTCTGTTTGTTTGTTTGTTTTTTTGCTTGTTTTTTTTTTTATTGTTTTTTGTTTTTTTGTTTGCTTTGTTTTTTAAATCAATTGCAGTTCTGAAAAAAGATTTTTAACAGAACAAAATTGTAAACAAATATCGGATTTTATTCATCAACCAAATTAAAAAACCAAACAAAATTTTTTTTTATTAAATTTTTTACTGAACTAAATTGGGTTGCTGTTTGAAAAAGAATGCCGCCTGATTCTAAAATTTGAAAAAAATTCTAGTAGGCCTCTTGTAAATGAATGTGGTGTTTATGTTGTGTGTGTGTGTGTGGTGTGTGTGTGTGTGTGTGTGTGTGTGTTGTGTGTGTGTAATGTGTGTGGTGGTGGGTTGTGTGTGTGTGTGTTGTGTGGTGTGGGTGGTGGTGTGTGTTTTTTTTCCTTAAATCTCTAATAAAAATCTCTCAAGTTTCGTCTTGTTGGGGTGTTTTTTTTTTTTTTTTTTTGCTGATTTCAAGGTTGAAAAAGAATCAAAAAAGAATAATGTGAAATTAAATTTTTTTATTTACCCACCACCAAACATAATAACAACACACATAACAAACCACCCGCACCGACTAACAGACATTTTATCTATCTATGTGTTGGGTATCATGTAAAATATCAATCAATATCTATGTATTATATTTATCAATTTTCTACAGCTATGGATCAAACTCTTCAACACAACACCACAACAACACAACACAACAACCACAACAAACACACACACAAAACACACATAAGGTATGCCACACGCACACCCCCCCAATGTAAAGTATGTGTGTGGTATATATAATATAGTGGTGTTTTGTATGTATGTAGTATGTATGATGTTTTTATGTATGTATGTTGAAAGATGTATCTATGCAATTTATATTTTTTTATATATAAAAAAGCGTGTTTGGTGTTTGAGTATGATGTGTTTGTGTGTCTGTGTGTGTCGGGTGTTAGTGTCTGTGTGTGTGTGCAGACTATTAATAAAAATTTTTTTAATTTAAAAATTCACTTAGAAGTGAAAATTTTACACTTTGTACAACACAAAATAAACAGATAACAATTCACAACACAATATAAAAGAACGTCACGACAAAACAAACACAAAACAACACAAAACAAAACAAACAACACAACCAAAACAACCCCACACCAAAACACACAACACACACAGGCACAAGACACACCATTTACAATACAACACAAACAACCACAGAACACAAATTGCACACCACAACACTACACAACCCCCACAACACACAACACACAACACACAACACAAACACAACACCACAATAAGCAATTTTTATTTCTTTAAAAAGGGAAGGGGAAATTTGTGCCGGATAAGTAGTTACAAATTTCGGGTTTTTTGAAAAAGAAAAAGGTTTAAGCAATATTATGAAGGAAAAGGAACTTAATGCATGTTTAAACTTTCAATAATAAAAAATTTGGCCATGGGACTGGGAAAAAATCGTTTTAACCAGGTTTCACGGGGAAAGACGGGAAAAATTTTTAAGCCCAAATTAAATCGAGTATCTCTCAAAAGCAAAATACGGGGGTTTTTACGGTACATTTGGGGAAAATTTTCACCTTTTTTGGTAATTTCTTATTCTCCCCTTGCCTCGTGTTTGGTTTTTAACGGAAAACTAGTGCGCATGCGCAAATGGCCATCCATAACAGTCACTATGCTGGGAAAAAAAATGACCAAATTCCATAAAATCAACCCCTGGAAAAAAAAATAACCAAATTTCATAACAGCCCCAAACTGGAAACAAAAATGACTAAAAGCCATAAAAGTCACTAAGTGGGAAAAAAAATGACCAAATTCAAAAACAGTCATTTGGCGTGAACAAAATTTACGAATTGTATAAATCACTAACCTGGAACAAAAACTACCCCAAATTAAAAGCGTCATGGTGGAAAAAAATACGAAATTGTATAACAGTTAGGGTGAACAAAAAAGACCAAATTTTTAACAGTCATTGGGCTGGGAAAAAAGATGAAAAAATTTTAAAATCCTAGTGCACAAAAATGACCAAATTCAAAAGCCCCCAGGGGAAGAAAAATGACCCAAAACCATAAACAGTCATGGGTGGGGAAAACAAATGACCCAAAATTTCCTAACAGTCACTAAGTTACCAAAAATGACCCGAACCCCCTCGTCATTAAAAAACAGAGAGAAAAAAAGGACTCAACGCAATAATTAAAGACAAAGAAAAAATCGAGTTTTTTCAAGCACCACCAACCCCACACAAAACCACAAACACACAACACACCCACACACAACGCGCACAACACCAACACAACAACACACACCCAAAACACACAACACAACCCCACAACACACACACCCAACCCTCAAAACGTCTACACCCAAAAAAAATTTGCGACACAAAAAGGACCAAACCCCTGGTGAAAAAACAAAACAAAAAAGAAAAAAGGGAAAAGAGGACTTATTTACTTAAACATAACAAATGTAAGAAAGGACCAGTCCCATATCAAAAAAAAGGATAAATTTTTAATCAATATTTTGTGGGGAAAAGACAGGCAAATAGATGATAGATAGATAGTAAATGAAGATAGATAGATAAATAGTAGATAATCGATA